>OY987255.1:114210686-114334897 GCA_963920725.1 Rhamphomyia laevipes
TCATGGAAAGTCTTGGTGGTACGACGCGGCCGAGTTAAGGGTGGAATGACACGCCTCATGAAATTTGCAACGGATATTCCCGAAAATACGCCATTAACTACTTTAGATCGAAAACGTGGAAGAGTTGTGGTCAGAGTACCATCAAATAGACAATGAAATTATAGAGAAATCCACTGATCTGAGCACGTATTCCGATTCCGATCTCGTCGAATTTGAAAACAATTATTATTCAATAATGGATTCGCTTGATACAAAAGCATCAGAAAGCACTCGCAATAATCAAATAAATACATCACTGCCCGGCGATAATATGAACACAACCACAAGGATACGTACCGAAACTCAAATACCCAAGATTCAAATCGGACCATTTTCCGGCGACTTTACGGAATGGACTACGTTCCGTGATCTCTTTGAAACAACAGTACACAATAATAATAGTCTGGAAGCGTGCCAGAAGTATTATTATTTAAAAGGTTTCCTGGTGAACGAACCAGCTAATCTCTTAACTCACGTTTCGGTTACGGATATTAACTATTTATAGGCTTGGGAGAAGCTCAACAAAGGCTACGATAAGAAAGGTCATATCGCAAACGCTCTAGTTAAACAATTTATTAACATATCCAGTGCTATGCAGATGCATAGTTAACGAAAATTAGTTGATAATGCGGACGAAATATTACGAGGCTTACGAGCATTGGGCTCGGAAGCTGATACACGCGATATTTGGCTGATCTGAAACTCGATGCTGAAACGTAACACGCTTGGGCTACGCATACCACTGCTACGCAATTTCCAACACTTGGTGAATTTTTAAGCTTTTTGGAAAGGAGATGTGATATTTTAGCTCCTCGATTTTCAGCTGACAAAAGTTATAAACCACAGGCTCATACACCCAACAGACCATCAACTAGCTCTACCAATTTTCGCAGCTTTCACAATATAATTTCACTCTGTTTGAAATGCCAGTCCGCGCATGAATTATACCAATGCACGCAATTCGCAGCAATGTCGCCTCATCTTCGGCGTACATTCGCTCAGACAAAATCACTTGCTTTAAATGCTTGCGAGCAGGTCATCTATCACCCAGTTGTAGATCGACGCATACAGTTAGGCATTGCCAAAATCGGCACCATACTCTGATACATACGGCTACGACAAACACACGTATAACTGGTATACCCCGTCAAGACGGAATAGCATCATCTCGCTGTAGCTTAAGCCAAACACCAACGGCGGCTAATTTGGGACCACCCAGGGAGGCATCAACGCCTCTCCATTCAAATCATTCTGTAGTGTAATCATCGCAAGCACTTGTTAATGCTCATTGCGTTCAAGATCACACAACAAATCAAATCAAAACATATTTACCTACGGTACTGGTAAACTCGCGTGATAGATTTGGAACTAATCACACAATTCGTATTTTACTCACTCTGGTTCGAAATGGTCTTTTATAACGGAATCTTGCGTCCAAAGGTTAGGTCTCAGTCGATCAAATGCCAAACTTCCCGTATCCGGACTATCATTCACAGGAGCTGGTACCACGCGTGGTACAGTTTCACTCACGCCACAGTCGCGACCTAGTGCGAAATCCATAAACGTGACAGTTTTTATCATGTCACATCTAACTAGTCTTTTTCCAAACTTCAGAGCAATGAATAATCAATGTCCATCCCATAGCATGGTTAAATTAGCTGATCCGGATTACGTTCAACCAGGCCCGATTGATGCCCTCATCGGTGCTGATAAAACTTTCTCTGTTTTTGAAAATCAAATTCTAAAGGGACCACCGGGCTCCCCCAGTACCATACTCACAATATTTGATTGGGTAATTGCTGGTGAAACCACTGCACAGACAATTACCCAGGAGAATTGTTCTTCAAGTATCACAACGTTTCATACGACTCTTAATAACGACTTCGATCTCAAACGGTTTTGGGAATTAGAAGAAGTCAGTGCACATTCTCATTTATCTGAAGAAGAACAACGCGTCGAATCACACTTCGGCTCATCTCACTCTCCTTCAGCAGACGGGAAATACATTGTTGAATTACCATTTAAAAATCGTGAATGGAAATTCGGAAACTCGCTATCGGCTGCTATATCACGACAAAAATCAATGCAGCGCAAATTTTCCCAAAACTCTATTCTTAAAGATAGATATTCAGAATTTATGACTGAATATCTTACGCTAAGCCATATGTCGCCGATTCCACAAAATGAAATATATCTCAATCAGAGTGAGTGCTACTATCTTCCTCATCATGCTGTGTTTAAGGAAGATAGTAGTACCACAAAACTACGGGTCGTATTTGACGGCTCGGCTAAGTCGTCTGACGGAATATCTCTCAATGAAACTTTCTCAATTGGTCCTCCCATTCAGCGCGATTTGTTCGGAGTCTGCACCAGATTTCAAAGGCATAAATATTACTTTTCGGCCGACATTAAAGAAATGTTTCGTCAAATGTGGGTAGCCGGAGTTCATAGAGATTTTCAAAGGATTATCGCCTTAACACGGTAACATATAGTACGTTGCCAGCGCCATTCTGGTCAGTACGCACGTTAGAAATAGAAACATGTAAGAGTTGGGCAAATACACCCATACACCACTGCGACCAAAAATAGGCCTATTGTAGTACCCTTAAATTGTTAAAGCTCACTAGAAAAGCTCAACTGTTTAAAAATTTGAGAATGTTTTTAAGTGGGCTGGATGAGATATCCAAAGGTGTGGGAAACCAGTGACCAAGAGATTGAAATCTCTTAAAAGACAGACCCACACATTCGCAAAGGAAGTGTGAGGCTGTCTCCTCATCATTGTTGCAAATTCTGCAAGTGGATGATAAGGACCTGTCAAACTTACTGAAATGGTAATTCAGATGACAGTGTCCTGTGAGGAAATTTGTTAGGAGACGAACTTGATTTCTATTAAAAGATAAAAGCTCAAAAGTTCTTTTCTTTGAAGGAGACATGATAAAGTTTTTGGCGTGAATTCACCCTGGGGTTTCTTGCCAGAATCTTTCCCTTGTAATTAATAGCCATTTGTTTATGGCTGTTTTAGCCGTGCTGAGCGGGATGCCGCAAAAACGTATAGGTTGTATAAATTTGGCCTCAGATCCTTCTCTGACGAGAAGGTTAGCTGCTTCATTACCCGGAATACCAGTGTGTCCAGGGACCCAGACCAGTGTAACAACGTTACGGTTGGGTAGTTCTTTTATATAGATAGAATTTAAACAACAACTGTTTCGCACTCCTCAACTAATGCCAAGGAACATTCACCTACCCATTGGGTTAGGCTCAGATGGTTGAAAAAAATCTTTAATTGCTTAGCACAAGCACATAATAGATAAATTATAATTATTATTATTAAATATCATAAAACAAATAAATAAATATATATACAAAAAAGAAAAGAATTTAAGCGTATGAAATCATATTTAACTAAT
The DNA here is from genome assembly GCA_963920725.1 of Rhamphomyia laevipes. Lineage (NCBI taxonomy): Eukaryota > Metazoa > Arthropoda > Insecta > Diptera > Empididae > Rhamphomyia > Rhamphomyia laevipes. Next base: position 114,214,133 of record OY987255.1, read on the forward strand.
ATTTAAAATTATTATAACAATAAAAACTACTAGAAAATTAATAAAAATTATCAATAAAATAAATACTACTAAAAAATTAATAAAATTTAACAATAAAATAAGAAAAAAGAAAATTACTATGTACAAAAAATTCACAATAGATGTCCACCAAGAATTATTGTAAAATCGCGTATAATCTCTTTTTTAAAACATGTTTTTGAATATTGAAGTCAAAATAAAGACCGAATTCATTGGCATTTCTCAACATTCTGCCGATGGGTTCATTCATACCATAAGAAGTACGATGGAATTCAGTAGAAAATGTACCCATGGTTCTCAGAGGTCTTATATTTACCCGTAAATTTAATCTATTTAAAATGTAGGACGAGGAATATTCACCTTGGAGTACCTGGTGAATGAACACTACATCTGCTACCAATCGTCTTTTTTCTAATGTTTGTAAATATAAAATGTTCAAACGATTACAATAGTTAGAAACATTATTAGTGTAAGATAAATATTCATCTGGAATAGCTCTTAATGCGAATTTTGCAAATTTGCGTTGAACCATTTCAAGCCTACCTACATCACAAGCATAATGGGGTGACCAAACTTGACAAGCATACTCTAATACCGGACGGACCAGGCTGTTGAATAAGGATCTGGTAACACAAGGGGTATCAAATTCCTTAGCCCAACGTTTCATAAATCCTAACATTGAATTTGCTTTATTAATTATATAATTAATATGAAATTTAAAGTTAAGCTGGACGTCACAGTAAACACCAAGATCTTTCACCACAGTTACTCTAGGAATACTAATATCATTTAAATAATAACAATTTGTACTTGGGATCTTTTTCCTTGAAAATGTAATGAGTTGGCATTTATTTACGTTAAGATCTAGGTTATCATTTTGCACCAAGTAGAAAAGTTATTAAGATCGATTTGTAATTCTAATATAGCACTCCTGGATCTAATATTTTTGTATATTTTCATGTCATCCGCATATATATTTACATTACTACGATGTATTATATTCACAACATCATTTATACTAAAGACAAAAATTAGAGGTCCTAAATGGCTTCCTTGTGGGACACCAGAATTTGCTGTAAATGGTTTAGATGCATAGCCTCTAAAAAGAACCTGGTACTGTCTATCAGAAAGATATGAATAAATCCAATTAACAAACCATTCAGGAAAGTCTAGAGCTCGAAGTTTCAGAATAACAATTTTAAAAGAAAGAACATCAAAAGCTTTACTAAAATCAGTGTATATGACATCGGTTTCGTATCCATCTTCCATGTTATTAATACAGTTTGAGGTAACTTCTATCAAGTTTGTTACCGTAGATCTTGTAGACAATTTAGAACTTGTAGACAATCCTATACCAGTTTGGATTTAAATTAGTATGAGTGCATGGCCAAGATGGCAGCTTTGCTATCCGAGAGAATGAAAATCTTGCGGTTTGAGTAGCCCAATCTAAGATTTTCACGGATACAGAGCTCTATAGCATGAACTTCAGCTTGAAAAATGCTAGAGTCTTTATTGAGACTGACAGAGATGCTCACTTTGGATTGTTTACCATATACACCAGCTCCTACTCCGTGATTAGTTTTGGAGCCGTCTGTGTACCAGGTTAAGGAGTTAGGATCAAATTTAGGTGGGTTAACGGCCCAGTCCTGCCTATTTGGAATAAGTATTTTAAAAGGCTTGTCGAAATTGTACCTAACTAGCATATTATCCGAAAACGGGATGCTTAAGATTGGATCATTGCACAGGTCTGCATGAATGCGGGAGTCAACTAACTTGCAGTCATACGGTGATTCACCCGTGATGAGTTTGTAGTTGGCTATTCTCGCTTCCTTTTGTATATGAAGATGCAGAGGAGGTAAGTCAAGCAGTACCTCAAGCGCACTAGAGGGTGTGGTGCGCATAGCCCCTGTAATCCCTAGACATGACATTTTTTGTAGCTTTAGCTGAGTGGTTTTTTGCTCAGTTTTTAGCCACCAGACAGCAGCGGCATAGGTTATGATTGGTCTGACAACCGAAGTGTATAGCCAATGTGCAATTTTGGGCTAAAGACCCCAGTTATGCCCTATTAGGCTTTTGCAGGTCCACAGAGCTATTCTAGCTTTGTTAATGACCTTGTCTAAGTGTATATTCCACTTAAGTTTATCATCGAGGGTAATACCTAGAAATTTGACTTCTTTACTGAGGTCAATTGATTCGCCAAAGTGTGTATGTTTAATAAGGTTTTCCCTAGATCTGCTCTTGGTAAATAGCACCATGGTACTTTTCTTAGGGTTGATTTTCAATCCTGTATCTATACACCACGCTTCAACTAAGTTAGAAGCGTGTTGCACGATTTCTGAGATTGTGCTATTAAATTTACCCCTGACGATTATAGCTATATCATCATCGTAGCCTTGAATATCAATACCGGCTTTAACCAGTTTTACAAGAAGTTCATCGACTACAATGGACCAAAGGATAGGTGATAGCACCTCTCCTTGCGGACAGCCCTTAGCGACCAAAACCGTTAAAGTTTCATCCGCTAAAGTGGACTTAATAATTCTGCATTTAAGCATGGAGTTAATCCATTTGCAGGTGTTAGGATCTACCCACTTTCGGATGATAGATTTAGAAATACAGTCAAAAGATGTATTGTCAAAAGCACCTTCAATATCTAGGAAGGAACACATGGCGTGTTCCTTAATGGAAAGAGATTTTTCAATCTTCCCCACTAAATTTTGTAGGGCATGAGTGGTAGCTTTACCGGGTAGATATGCATATTGATTTTTATGAAATGGATTGCTAAAAACGCCTTCTCTCTGATATGTCTATCTAATATTTTCTCCATAGTTTTTTGAATAAAAGATATGAGGTTAATTGGACGAAAAGATTTTGGCTGGGCACATGATTTTTTCCCTGCTTTAGGTATATACGTCACTTTAACCGTTCTCCAGGCATTGGAAATATAACCCCACGCATGACTAGCTCTAAAAAAATTTAGGATAGTGGGGAGAACAATGTCAAAACCCCTTTGGAGTAGGGAAGGGAATATCCCATCATCTCCAGGAGATTTGTATGGCTTGGAAGTGTCGATCGCCCATTTAACTTTATTAGCAGTGAAAATTTTGGTGGCAAGCCTCCAACCTTCCGTAACTGATCTAGTAAAGTTAGATACAGGTTGAGTGTGATCATCAGATGTATCTATATTTGTAGAATCTGGAAAGTGAGTATCTGCTAAGAGTTTTAGCGTCTCTCTACAATTCTTTGTAACCGAGCCGTCAGGGAATTCCATCAGGCCAATCTTGTTAGTGTCCTGTTTCGAGAGTATCTTGTGTAACTTAGCACTGCTGGGCAGATCATTTAGTTCCCCACAGTACGTTTTCCAAGAAATTCTCTTGGCTCTTCTAATTTCAAGATTGTATTCGGTTAAGGACTTTTTATAGGGTTCCCAACCATCAGTGAATTTCGCTTTGAGATCTCAAATTAGCAAGTTTGCTGTTCCACCAAGGGACCTTGCGGTTTCTCTTGAGTATACTCTCTGAACTAGACTGATGGTAGGCAGATATAATAGAGTCCCTGATTTTAGCAGAAGTTAATTCAAGTGAAGCTATATCTTTGACATTTGGTTTGTAATCGGCTAAGCTAACTTTTAGGGACTCCGTGTAGGAATTCCAATCAGTTAATTTTGGCCGCCTGAATGTCTCAGATATAGATTTTGAATCTAATGTGTTGATGGTCTGACATCAAAGTTTCTTGCGAAACATGCCAGTCAGTAATTTTATTACTAATGAAGGAAGTACATAGTGTGATGTCTAAGACTTCCTGCCTAATTTTATTTATAAATGTCGGCTTGTTGCCACTATTTATTAATTCTAGGCTATTACTAAAAATATATTCAACTAAGCACTCACCTCTGTTGTTTATATTTGAGCGGCCCCAGATTGTGTGGTGAGCATTTGCATCTCCACCTAAAATGAGCTGCTTGTTGTTAGACTTTCAGAAGTTGACTAGGTCCTTCAGGTCATCCGATACTGGATCTGATAACTCACCGGGGAAGTAAGCTTAGCAGATGACAACCTCTATCTTACCTCCCTCGGTGGGTAGCTCGATTAAAGCTGCTACAAGGTCCTTTTTACGAAAACCTGAAATAGGAAAGTAATTAAGACCTTTTTTGAATAAAATTCCGGCCCTGGGGGTTCCAGGATCCGAAGAATTATAGAGTAACTCACCTTTGGGTAAACCTCTTATTTGGTCCTTAAAAGCATAAGGCTCCTGAATAAGAGCAATATCCAGGTGATCCCTATTAAATCTACTACCCATAAGACTTACTTTTTAGTGCTAGTACCTCCAACCGAGGTACTAGCTTTAACCTGGTGAACTGGTTTTTGAGCCCTGGATGCACCCTTTTTGGTTGATTTAGTCGGTTGTATTTTTCTGGTTGGTCTACGAACCGATCTAATGCTACGAACTGTAGCCGATGTGGCAGTTACAGGCTGGGCATTTTGACTCCTTTCAGTAACTGCTGGTGGATTATTTGTTTTGCCGTTGATATTTTTAATGTGAATGGGGGCAAAGTTAAGAAACGGTCTGTAGCTGAGTTTTTCAAGTACAGCCTCCGATGCCCCATCCACAGCAAAAAGAAAGGTTTGTCCACCGTTGCTCTCTGGCATGGCTTTTATGATGCGCCAAAATTTGGTGTCAAGATTGACATTTTGCTTTTTAAGCCTCAGCAGGAATTTGTGCCCTGACATAATTCCTGCTGGTGACAAGGGCACAAATGCTTTGCAAATGATGGATTTGGGCATTTTGTCTCCGTCCATGATTTTTAAAGCAACACCTTCCCACGGCTTAAAAGCTGATTCAATTGAGATAAGCCAATCTCTAGTTTCTTTGTTGTTGCAGAAAATCGTTAGCCAGCCTTCAGATTTGTTAGATTGCGTGGAAAATTGAGGATGTGGCTTATCATCTTTAATTTTGTCGATTTCATCTAACAGCGCAATTTTTAGATTTTCTAGTTGTTCAGTGGTGAGAGTTTCTGCTGGATGTAAAGCATGAGTAATGACAACTCTTTGCTTGGAAACTACATCACTGAACGGTAAAGATACGGAAACTGGTGTAGAGCTGATGTTAGCGCTCTTCGCTTCCAGTTTTCTGATGCTCGGAGTTAGCAACCTGGCCGCTACTTTAGAAGTGCTCGGTTTAGGATTGATCCTAGAAGTCTGATCCTTGACCGGCTTTCTGACATCTGCAGATAATTTAGCTGCCTTAGTTGGTAGTTCAGGTGTACTACCATCAGATCTGCTTCTTTTGTTGGCCGAATCTTTACCAGATGTAACAGCAAAAACTGGACAAGTAAGCTGAGAAAGTCTAGCACGTTCAGCTGATCTAGCCTCTTCTGCAGACATACCTTTCTGGCAAAGAGCTCTAATGCGTCTTTTAGATGCACCGGAAAAGTACTCATAGGTCTTCCTTAACTGAAGTTTTCGGAGGGCTTCTTCAGCTTCATCAATAACTGGTTCGCATTCTCCCTCGTTATCAACGTCACTTGGAAGCTTCCCCCCGGCTTCAGACTTATTCTCCTTTACGGATAAGGAAGATGGAAGGGCTTTCAATTCTTCGACGTTCTGTGGTGGCGTTAACAATAAGTCATCTTCGACATCTGTTGTTAAAGTCTCCACATCGTCTGCTGGTCTGCTGGTATCTGCGTTCATTTTGTTCCCACGAGTAAGGCGAGAAATAAAAAGTCAACGTCCGCAGAGCTCCCTTACGAACGCAAGGCTGGTTACAATGGGGTGGCGCCTGGTGCCCCAAGGAGACCGTTAGCGATATCACTTTTAAGCACCTGATATCATGCATCCATCGACACGGTGTCTTTCACATCTTGGAATTGAGTGCTGGATCTCTTTAGTCTACCGTCCGTCTACGATCCCAAGAGCTCGTAGAGTTTTCGACATAAGCCCCTCCGCCACGACAAGGCAGAGATACCGCAGGGGCAGTACGCACGTTAATGCAACTGGCAACCGACAATAAAATTGAGCACGCTGAGATGGCGAATATTATCTCAATAGATTTTTATGTTGACGACGTGCTATCAGATTCAGATACCATAGAAGATATCACGAAATTATGAAATCAACTTATGATGGTATTATCCTCAGCCGGGTTTCCTCTGCGTAAATGGAGTACAAATTGTTTACTTCTCTCAATTCCTGAAGATCATCGTGAATTGTCACCATTATCGCTTCAGGAATCATCATCAATTACGATATTAGGGTTGCGTTGGTGCCCTGCCGATGATTCATTCTCAAACAAAATAGCATTACCGGAACCGACTCCGTTTACTAAGCGCAGTATGTTGTCGGAGGCTGCTCGGATATTTGTCCCATTAGGATTCTTAGGACCATTGATCGTTAATAAAAATCTTATTTTAAGAACTGTGGTATCGTAAGTTGGATTGGGACGATCTACTTCCCGATGATCTTGCGGCCCGCTGGGGGTTGCTAAGATCAGAAATCTCGTAATACGAAAAAATCACGATTCCACGACATATTTGGTCCACTAATAATGACCTTGAGTTTCATGGGTTTTGCGAAGCGTATCAAAACGCTTATGCCGCAGTAATCTTCTGTTGCAGTCGGGATCAATCCGGGAAAATTCAAATCGTATTGGTTACTGCGAAAACTAAAGTCGCGCCGCTTAAACAAATTAGTCTGCCAAGACTTGAGCTCTGTGGAGCTCTGCTTTATCAAGATTGATTGACAAGGTTTTTCGGTCGTTTCAAAAGAGCGACATTCCATTTTCGACATGGACCGATTCGCAATTGGTGTTAAATTGGTTGTCCTCACCGTCTCGGCGTTGGTCAACCTTTATCGCTAATCAAACATCCGAAATTCTTCAGATTGCGCCACGTACAAGCCGGTCACATGTCAGATCGGCTCACAATCCAGCTGACTGTGCCTAACGCGGAATATTACCTACCGACTTAATGGAAACCAAAATATGGTGGAACGGCCCACCTTGGTTACAATCAGAACGTGCAGATTGGCCAGTATAAATCGAAAAGCCTAGCACGTAACGTGGTGCATCAATGTATACCATGTTTTAAGCAACGTAAAACAGCCATCACACAGTTGATGGGTGAATTGCCGATGGATCGGATTAGATCCGCGAAACCGTTTAGTCGTGTTGGTGTCGACTACGCGGGACCAATCACGCTACGGGCGTTCTGAGATAGAAATCCGAAATACTCCAAAGGCTATATCTGTTTATTTGTCTGTTCTGTGACCAGAGCCATACACTTGGAACTGGCGAACGACATAACTACTGACACGTTTCTAGCCGCACTCGACCGGTTCTGCGCGCATCGCGTGAAACCTAGTGATATTTACAGCGACAATGGAACCAACTTTCAGGGTGCTAGACGAAAGATCGATGAAATGTACCAACTGTTATTATCGCAAACCCACAACACAATTATTACAGATCACGTGACACAACATTAATTGGCATTTCATTCCACCTGCCACACCACATTTTGGCGGTTTGTGGGAGGCAGGTGTCAAATCAGTTAAAGCTCTTCTCAAACGTGTCATTGGTACGTATGTTTTGACATATGAGGAGCTTTATACATTACTGACTCGTATTGAAGCTGTATTAAACTCCCGTCCTCTTTGTGCCGTCTCCGATAATGACGTATACATACTCACACCCGCTCACTTCATAAATGGCAAGCCTTACACCTCAATTCCGGAACCAGACGTACAACCAAATCTAATTTCTCTCCGTTCCAATTTGCAGCGACTTCGCCATCTTAGCCAAGGGCTTTGGAAGCGCTGGCACTAGGAGTACATCACGTCACTACAACAACGTCCAAAATGGCGAACTCGTAAGAGAAACGTACAAGTTGGTGACGTGGTGATGCTCAACGATTCCAATCTACCAACATCGAAATTGATAATTGGAAAAATCGAAAAGGTAATCGTTGGCAGTGATGGTTATGTTCGCATCGCTCAGGTAAAAACCGAACGAGGTACCTATGACAAAAATAGCCGTGTTACCTTTGTCAGAAAGCAATCTTTCAGGGTCGTCCGGGATGTTCAGAAATGAAAATTATTTATAATAATTATAATTCGTAAATAATTTTCTGCCGCACAACAATTTTCCCAAATTCGGTATTTGCTCGCAACAACAAACTCAAAATTATCGAACATCAATTAATTTACTCAATTCTGCATTTTATCAATACTTAATTTAATGAGAGCAATTAACAACTGCATCTGAGTGTGGGATAAAAAATATTTGATTCGCGTAGGAATTTTATCTGTTGTTAGGAATTTACGCGAAAACACTACAACCAAATAATAAATTAAATTATTAATTATTGATAAAATGCGGGATTGAGTAATTAAATCTGTATGACACGCATCTCGAAATTAATACTCGTTGAAAATTAGAGTAAATTACTAGTATTGTTACATTCAAAATGAAAATCTAATCTCTTCTGAAAATGATAGTCGAGTAATTCAGTCAGTTGTTGTGCGGTAGCTTAAAAATAGAACAAATAGTTAAAATAGTTTAAAAATAGTTAAAATTAATCGTTAAAAAATCGTGAAAAAATATACGGAAAATTAATATTGTCTTGGTTATAATTGAGCTACCACCACAACTACAAACACAACTACCAACTTCACTCTTATGGAAATCAGTGCTTTGAGTTATAATTAGGCTACTAAAATTTCTAATGTAGCTGAGTTTTAAAATTTTTGAAGTTGCAGTAAAGTGTAGTAGTAAATTGTCAAAATTATAACTTTGTAACATATTTTAAAATATTTTATTTGATCGTTTACAAATATTTTATTTGTTGTTTATAACAATTTATTTGATTTGAAAATGGAAAATCTAATAGAATTAGTGCGGGAAAAGTCACTTTTATATGATACAAGTGATTCTGGCACTATTGGTTTTCTAATTGATGTGCTCGTCAATTTATCTTGCAGCATTTCAAGCAATGTATCGAATAAATCAATATTCATTCTTGTTGCTTTAAAAAACATTTCGAGGTTCTTCTCCCGCAATCCGCAATGCTTTAAATGAAGTGGCATAAAATCCATATTGGTCTCTTGTCTGGTACAGTTCTCGGACTCCCCATCTGCGCTTTCTATTCTTTTTATTATGTTCTTATAATTTCTTTAATTTTTTATATGCCTTCATAGCTAAAAATTCAGCTATAGCTTTTTTTAAAATATTATTCACCGACATATTTTTTTCGATTTATTGGCAAATATTCGTCTATCAACATCAAAATAACACTTCAAAGTTCCATTTTAGCGCGATTTTGAAGCACAATTATAACTTGTCGCGCTACATGGTAGTTGGTAGTTGTGTTTGTAGTTGTGGTGGTAGCCCAATTATAACCAACCCATAAATTTATATTTATGTTGGTGCACTTTATCTCGCTGAGAAATAATAAAAAACCGATAATAAATTAATTAAAGATACATTTATGAATAAAATTAAAAAAATTTAACTAAGGCGCTACACTACTACTACACTAATTTTTCGTACGAAAAATCCTTTTTTCAGAGAACGATTGTCAAATATTTAATGTTTTCGGTTTTGATCCGCATACTGCAGCAATCCGAAAAATTAATATGTTATAATCAGCTGTGTTATGTTATGACACATTAATCAATTTAAATTTCTTAATTTGTTTGGTTTGAGCAGCTATTGAAATTGATTGCGGAATTATAATTAGTGACCCAACAAACAATTTGCTTCTTTATACACGCTTACAGATATCTGGAAGAACAATTGTTAAGAATCGGATTCTTAATGTACATTCTTTAATATGTATATAAAAACCTTTTAAAAAACTTATAAGAGCATTTAGACACCTTATAAGTGTGTGTGTCCTTCTTACAACAAACAATTTGCTTCTTTATACACGCTTACAGATATCTGGAAGAACAATTGTTAAGAATTGGATTCTTAATGTACATTCTTGAATATGTATATAAAAACCTTTTAAATAACTTATAAGAGCATTTAGACACCTTATAAGTATGTGTGTCCTTCTTACAAGGCCCTTTCAAGCTCTGACACAAGAATGGGGGTCCTAAAACATTCCCTACAAAAACTTTTGAAGAATGCTTTTAGAGTGTTTTCAAAGTTTAGTTTTTCAGAAATCACATGTGTTAGCACTCGCGTACTTCACACTTCACACATATACATTTACATTTATGTATAATTTTGCAATTTCTTATATACATACTTTCATAATAAAAACTTTACTTTTTTAACATTTCCATAAAAAATGTTAATTCCATTATTTTTTACGCCATTTAAATATTTCTGTTGTTTTTGTATATTCTACCTCAAAAAACAATAATGCCCCTTGAAAATAATTACAATTTGAATATAATAAATAATTAAATTTAATATTTTGCTCTTTATTAAGATAATTGTAAGAGCAAAATTCTGACTAAAAGCGGGAAACGCTTTATAAATGTTGAAATTAGAGCGCGATACTTAAGAAGTCTCTTATAAATGCGTTAGACTTTAAAGTTTTAAAATGGCTCTCCGAGCAAACTTATGAACTTTGCACATGATACACGAACTGCGAATATTCGTAATTTTTGATATTTCTTTCACATGAAACGCGAACTGCGAATTTTGAATATTTCATAAAAAACAAATTTGAGGTTAAAAACGAACGATATCAATTGTAAATATTCACAATTTTGACATTTCTTAATTATTAAAATTTTGTGTTTTAAAAATATTGTGTTTTTGTGTGTATTCAAATTATAATGGCAAATAATCGAGTAATCGCTATAAAAAAAAGATTGTTGCTAGCATTTTATTTTAAAAAAATAAAAAAATGTCGTGAATATCACGTCCATCCTATTCAAAGGACGAGAAAGCAGCAAGGAGAGTTTTTCACTTTAGTTAAACTCCTTGAAAAATATCCAGCACGATATAGGCAATATTTTCGGATGACAAAAGAAAAATTTGATAGTATTCTAAATTTAAATTTCTTTTCAGCCAAAGAAAAGGTCGTAATAACTTTGAGGTATGTTTTTTAAAGTGGTCGTAATTAAATTTTATTTATAATGAACCATAAAAAAGCTTTAAATTTGTTTTAGATTTCTAGCTACAGGGTCAAGTTTTGTTGCTATGTCATTCAGATTTAGAATGGGATTTTCAACAATAAAGAAAGTTGTGGAGGAAACAATGGATGCAATTATAGGTAAATGTTTTGAAGTTGCCATGCCAGCTTCTTTAAGCTACGAAGAATGATTGAAAATTTCTGAAGAATTTTTAAGCCGGTGGAATTTTCCAAATTGCTTAGGCGCATTGGATGGCAATCACGTTACTTCATTTGCCCCAAATAATAGTAGAAGTTTATATTATAATTACAAAAAATCATTTTCACTAAATCTAATGGCGCTGGTTGATGCCAAATATAAATTGATTATGGTAGATATTGGAGCATATGGTAGTAATGCAGATTCTACTGTATTTTCTAATTCAGCGTTTGGAAAATCATGGCTACATAATCCTAGCTCTTTAAATATTCCAAAAGAAAAAGAACTTCCAGGCACAACACAAAAACTACCGTATGTTAAAATCGGTGACGAGGGATTTTCTCTAAAATCTACCATAATGAGACCGTTTCCTGGACTCAGATTATCAACAACAGAAAGGATTTTTAATTATAGGTAAAATATTTATAAAATATAATTTTGTATATTGTAGTACATGTAACATTAAACTTGTTATTTTTTAAATTTTATTTTACTTTGTCAGACTATCACGAGCGAGAAAAGAAGTGGAAAATGCCTTCGGGATTCTTGCTAATACTTGGAGAATATTATTGAAGCGTTGGGAAGTGCAGGTTGACAATATGAATAAAATAACATTAACTTGCTGCATTCTCCACAATTTATTGCGAATGGATTCCTTCGATAAACGATCAGAAGAAGATGTATGTAATGTCCAAACTACAGACCAGGAAACACCAACATCCGTTTCGGCTGGCTACGACATAAGATCGAAGTTTGCAGATTGTGCATTGCGGAGGGAAATGTAGATTTTCAATATGTAATGATATAATATAATTTGAAATAAAAAAAAATATATAAATAGCTGCGTTCCTTTCGGTCCGGAGGTGTAGATAAGAGTAGAAAAGAGTAGCTAGGCGTAGTTACTCCTACTCCTATCTACTCCTCACTATAGAAAGGAGTACTTGCACAGGAGTAGTTGAGAGGAGATACACAAAATATTTCCGATAGAGTTTTTTAGTTCCATAAAATCCGAAAGATGTCTTAAATGATTTTAAGGTTATGATTTTGTTTATAATTTACATTATTTTTGACATTTCCAATTTTATTTTTCTGGATAAATATTCAAACTAAAATTTTTTAATATGGATGATATTAATACGGTATGTTGTATAAATAACTAATTTATTGAAGGGGAAATTAATAATAAATAATTATATTTTTTGAATTTCAGATTTTACCAGTCAATTTAATGACATTATAAGCTGATATACAAAAAGTTTATATTATTCACAAAAAAATGCGTTCCATTCACCAACTACTCCTATCTACTCTTCTCTACTCTTATCTACTCCTCCGGACCGAAAGGAACGCAGCTAATATGTTTATTGTTTAAAAATTATATTATTTAATATATTAATATAACATTTTTAAATAAATATTGTTTAATTCAGTCTTAATTAAAAAAGTTAAATACATAGGTATATAACAAAAATAGTAATATTTATGGTCAGTGATAGTTTATTGCACTGTTTTCAATCATATAAAATGAAATGCAACATAATTATAAAGAAAATCATTTTTAGATGATTGTAAAAAAAAAAATTATATAAATTAATATTAATATTATTGAGGAACACAAATTAATTATCGATAATAAAAAAAATACTTAATATATAGAAAATAATAAATATGTTGGTGTCTGATACCATAACAATTTCATTAGGAACTTTTTTAAAAAAAAAATATTCTTCCTCAAACTCGATTTCATGATAAATTTCCAGGCATCTAATTTCAAGCTTCGCCTGCTTTTTGTGACTCCACAACCTAGTTCGAACAGCCAACAAATTATCCAAAGGTGGTGGAGAAGGTGGAATATTGATTTCTGAAATTGCCTTCAAAAATCTTTCGTATCATCATTTTTTTTAAAGTTTTTTTTTGGACAAATTTCAGAATTTGGTTCCGGCACTCTTTTTTGTGTTAAGTCTAAAAATTCGTCCATTTCTGAAATTATAACTGAATTTTCTACTGAAAGTTCTATAACTTCGTTTTATTTTTCTTCAGATCTATTGAAATTACTAACGGTTCTAAAAACAAATAAAAAACATTGAAAGATGTACACAACATTATTAGTTTTTAATATAATTATTACCTTGGCACTTCTATATACGGAATTAACAACCACATAGGTCCGAAATAAGTCCAAGATATAGTTTTAGCAGCAGATCCACTTGGTGTATGCTTCTGCATTTTATAATATTTTGAAAATGTATCTTTTAAATTTTTCCATCTATTTTTGCATACATTAACTAAAAGAAATTATTTAATATTTTTTCTAAATTTTTTTGTTATATATTAACCATCAGTGTTCAATATTTTGGATATATTTATCCAAGCTTCTTCCTTTTTGTGTTCTGTCACAATAAATCTTAAGTGATTTTTCGTATATAACTGGATTTGTTCATCAAATTCCTAAAAAAAAATTAATATTAATTTTATTAAAAGATTTTATTGCAATTATCAAATTTTTGTTACCTTTTTTTCCATTTCTATTTTTCCATTTGTTTTAAAACTTAAACTTGTCAAAAAATAATAATAAATAAACAAATTTGAGGTTAAAAACGAGCGAATTTTTTATTCGTAACAATGTGGATTGCGAGTGGATCGCGAATAATGATTGACAGTTAGCGACCAGATATTCCAATTCGCAGAAAAAAAAGTAAAATAGTTTATTTTCATAAATTTAATAACATAATTAAAAAATTTTAGATAACATTATGTATATTAATTAATTTTAAGCAGTTTATTTAAAAAAAATTAATTAAACATGGAATAATTGATTTGTTCGCAATTCGCGTATCATGTGCAAAGTCCTTTACTGCTTTGCAAAACTTATAGGTATCAGAAAAGATAGTAAATTTAATTTGAATCGCGTACCGTATATTTGCATTGGAAATAACCTTTCCTCAATAAACTAATTAAAGTCGCGTGCTTTTTATTTTAATGTGATTTATTGTAGAATAAAATGTGAACTAAAATCACGCCACACTAAATCGCAGAGTAATTAACGTCGCCCAGCTAATTATAGTTATAGCAGCGCGACTTAAATTAGTTTTTAGAGCGACATTTATTTACATCCAATGTGAATGCGAATCGTGCGACTTCAATGCGTTTTGAAAATAACGTCGCCACAAAAAACTAATTAAAGTCGTTTGCCATTTATTTCCATTGAGTGCGCATTATCGTAGCATAAAATGTGAATTAAAATCACGCGACACTAAATCGCAGAGTAATTAATGTCGCCCAGCTAATTATAGCTATAGCAGCGCTACTTAAATTAGTTTTTAGAGCGACATTTATTTAAATCCAATGTGAATGCGAATCATGCGACTCAATGCGCATTGAAAATAACGTTGCCACAAAAAACTAATTAAGGTCGTTTGCCTGTTATTTCCATTTAGTGCGCATTATCGTAGCATAAAATGTGAATTCAAATCACGCGACTCTAAATCGCAGAGTAATTAACGTCGCCCAGCTAATTATAGTTATAGCAGCGCAACTTAAATTAGTTTTTAGAGCGACATTTATTTACATCAATGTGAATGCGAATCGCGCGACTTCAAGGCGTATTGAAAATAACGTCGCCACAAAAAAACTAATTAATGTCGTTTGCCTTTTATTTCCATTGAGTGCGCATTATCGTAGCATAAAATGTGAATTAAAATCACCCGACTTTTTAAATTCGAATTATCTCAACCGAAAATGCCAAGACATAAATTCGTATCGAAAATAATGTAGCTGTGTATAATGAGATTGGTTAACATCCAGAGACTAATCCTTTTTTAGCGACTATCCACATTCAATTCGATTTAAAAATGCTCGGATAAATAAAAATTTTAAGATAAATTTGAAAATTGTAGTTTCGAAAAAACTTTAGAGTAGATCTGATAAGTTTAATACTCTTGGCAACTTTTAGTGAAATAAAGAAGTTTTTCATGACGTTTAAAATTTAAATGAAAAAAAAACTTATTGTTTTGTATTAAAAATATTCATTTAGTAGATACAAAGTTTTTAATATAGCAATTTAAGTTTCAGTTTTTAAGATATAAATTGGTAAGTATACATATTTATTTAAGATAATAATATATTATAATTAATATACAATAAATTGCTTATTCCGGCCCGGGACAAAAAAAATTACTCATTTTTTTTTCAGTTTTTTTTTTATTGGAAATATTAATTCGATCCAAGATTTGCCTAATGGACATCATAATAAACCAATAGTTTTTGTACAACAAATAATTTTACGATCTGTTTTTATTACAAATTGTGATATTACGCCATATATCATTACTTTAAACACGACACGACTTATTCAACTGACTGACTAATTACCAATGTCATTATGGAGATATATTTTTCTCATCGTGCCGATTGTTAAAAATAGCGGTACCGTTATGAAGTCTGGTGATGGAAAATTACCAGCGTTCCTATTGGACCGACGAAAACGCATTATAACAGACTGCAAAATTTGTAATAGGATTTTTGGTAGGATTGTGGCAATTGACGGCGGCTTGTTCTCAGCGATGTTAATAGCCGCAACCGCCACAAATTTAAAATTTACATACAAATAAATAATTACAAAATTTTATGGTGGAAATTTTGATTTAACTATATACATAAAAAAAAAAAAATTAATTTAACGAATTTAAATAAGCATATGAATGATATTTTTTTTAAAATTTATTTTCATTAATTTTTTTTTTAAATTAAGTACATATAACAATTATTAATTTTAAACCTTTTTTGTAATTTTAGTTTGTTTTTGAGATGTCCTTTTCAATAGTACAAACGGAAGAAAAACCACAGGAACGACGTTGTCTGTAGTTCCATGTGAATGGGTTGTCAATGGCAAATTATATTGGCCAGATAGTAAATCTGATTTATCTTTATTAAAAGATAAAAATTCTAACCCAAAAATTACAATGGTCTTCTTTTCATTGTAAAATAAAAATAAAATTGATTGAAAGGTACCAAAAAGATGTACAATTATTAAACCAAATGGCTAAACAAATGGATAATGATGTGGCAGAATACACTAAGGAAATGGGCAGAAAAAAGCGAAATTAGCCAGAAAAGAAATATGAAGGTCGCCGCAGGATAATTTTAATGCATTAGCAGAGAATGCATTATTGCAAAACACATTCACAAATCCTGAAATTTTCATGGTAAATTAATTACTTTTCATGGTAAATTTTATGAATTTTTTAATAATATTAAAAATCTTTCTAGCAGAAGCCATCATCGAGAGATAAGCTAGACACACCAGTCACAGTGCAAAATATTTCTTACTGTCCACCAAAGCGAATAAAAACTCAACAGGAACAAAAAATTATTCAAAGCCAACAGGTATTATGTTTATTTAATAATTATTAAAATATTGCTTTACTGAAAAAAAATTGTTGCAGGCGCAATTTGTGGAATACGTACAAGAAAGCAACGTTGAACAAGTATTATTTCAATTAAAAATTATAAATATTCTATTGCTTTAATAAAAAAGAATTGTTGCAGGCACAATTTGATGAATACAAACAAGAAGATAATATTGAAGAGTCGCCTTATAGACTTTCTGATGTAGGTTAGGTATCAATTGGTTTCCTAAATCGTTAAATAGTAATATAACATTCCTCTTTTGTTACTTGCATTTGCAGCTATCTGAAATTGATGGTATAGTAATTCAATCAAATATTGATGTACACAGGATAACAATATACTCGGCCGTATGAATGATTCCCTCTCCAAAAAATTAGAAGCTATAAACACAAATAGTTGCTGTAAACAATTAATAGACGAGATAAAAAATCTCGAAAAAAATCAAAATACCATTATGATCCAATTAGCCAAACTTGAAACCATGCTAGAAAAAAATGTGATCCGGTCAACCGAAGTTTGGAAACTGATGTAATAATATATTTATTTATATTTTTTTAAAACATATATTTACAGATGAAAAAAAAACCGTTTCATTTGAAATAATATATAAAATAGATCAGTTACAATCTTTAGAGAAAAATCTAAATAATGAAGAATTTCGACAAAATTTGATTGATAAATTTCAACTAATTGGTGGTAGTGAAGGTAAAAATAATGCAATTACCTGCTCATATATATGCTGGTTTGGTTGATGTTTTATTTTCCCGAAAATTTGTTACTGAAATGTCTTGGGCAGGTGGTTCCAAAACAAGTTTATCAAAATGTGCATTTAAAATTTTTTTTAATGTATTAAAACTTTTCTTTGATATTATTTATTTGGCTGACCATCAGTTCACAGAAGTAAAGCTTAAACAGTTTTTCCAAACAATTTTTAAAATCTCAAAACAGAGAGCTACCTCCAAAATTTATAAAAATAGTCGACAAGGGCGTGCTTCTTCGGTAAAGAACCGTATGAAGAAAGTGAAAAATATGAATTAAAAATCAAAGAATTCATTTCTCAATAGTTAAGTATCAAAGTATTCTGAATTTTTTTTTTTAATTTCTTCAAAAAAATTTCGTATCAACTTTTCGGATGTAGTACGCGGAACGCACGATTTTGTGGTAAACAGTAGATAAATAAAAGTTAAGTCAAAATAAAACCATATATTAAAATATAAATTATTAGATTTGTAAAAAAAAAAAAAATTAAAATCTTTTCAATAAAATAATTGGTTATAACACAAATAAATAAATTAAAGAATCTAAACATAAATATATATATATATATATGTTAAATGGTACAAACATTACTGTAATAAATTAAATGGAAAAGAACCTATTTGGTGTAATCAAAATAATTAAAACCATTAAAATTAAAAGTAATTAACAATTAAAACTATTAAAACTATTATTAATAAATAAATATATATAAATAACTTAAAGTTAAAATAAATATATATAAATAAGTTAAAGTTATTGTGTCTTTTATTTGGAATCGACATTTTCAAGAAAAATAGGTACAGTACGAAACACATGTTAACAAACAAAAAAACTTCTGATCCAATTGTAAAATTTTATGGTACTATTCGTGGACACAGGTTACAATAGAAATCCATCAGTAAAAGAATTTAATGATACGATGGGACGTATAATGTCAATGAAATTACATCAAACTTAATGAATTGTGAACCTGATGATGACGAATACTTGCGACACGCTTTAAATCAGACTTTCTCTGCAGATTCTATTGATTTAATTTCTAACATGACAGATTCTGGTGATAAGGAAATACTTGATATTTCTAAATACATTGAAAATCAGCATTGCTAGTAAATCACAAGAAAATGGAAATTTCTGCAAAAAGTAATTTGAAATTGCAAGAGTGTTCCTTAAGGTACTTTGCAGATTATGTAATTTTCAAATTATTTAAAAGTATTAGATGAGAAAATTGCTCGAAAATTCTTCAAAAAAACACGGATGACATGACATCAACAACAGAGCTATTAATATTTCATAAAAAATATTCTGAAAAATCAGATTTCGGTAGCTTGATTCCACCATCAGATTTATTTTTCAAAATATGCCAATTCCATCTAAAACTTTAGGATTGTATTTGATAATATATCTACCAATAATTTAAAAGCATATATAGTAAATTTATGTATTTAGGCCACAAGTAAACATTCTGAATTTAGTGACTGGTTTGCAGAAGGTTCCTGTTTTGCTCATCGAAGAAGTGCTTTGGATTTTTTTTATTTTGGTTCTTTTAAGAAAAAAATGTGCAAATAAAATTGGAAAAAAAGAAATACAACCTGAAATTATTTCCAAAAAAAAAAAATGTATGTACAAATCCGAAATTAAAAATTCTAAAACCATAAAATTCATTTTTTATTTTTGGATAAAGTATAGGTATTAGATCTAAAAACAATCTAAATATTACATATTTGTTATTTCTGCTTTCAAAATTTAGTTTTTATGTGCTGGTGTAGGTGTAGGTGAGGAACAATGAAAAGCGAAGCAAAATAAGAAAATATGTTTTGGTATTTTATTTTTTAAATTGAGAAAGAAAATAATTATATGAATCTATTGGTAATTACATAAAACTTCTGTGTAAATTAAATTCTTCAAAAATGGTTTCAAATATTCCCATACGATTGAAAATTTTATATGTGATTTTTCTATGATAATATCATATAACGGAGAGGCAAAGCAATTGCATCACTGCCACTCTTTTACATAGACTTAAAGCAAAATGCAAGCAATCATCAAATTATGAAATTCAATACTTGCTAAATACACGAGTAGTATGTATTTGAAGCACCAAATAAAAAAAGAAAAGTTGCTAACTAGGGGAGCAGATAACTCGTAGTTATGTTTAACAGCTATTTATGTCCAAAAGTTTTTTGGAATTGACCTTACCTTTGTAGCAAACAGTGCTTTGTTCAAAATTGCTCATCTTTATTATTTATTAATTTAAAAATTAATAATTTAATATTTTTATTTCTTTTATATTTAGTTATAACGAAAATAATAAATAAAATATAATTAAAATAACTATCATAAGTATAAATATGCGTAATCACGAATCCAGCCTGTGTACAAAATTTCATTGAAATTGGATAATATTTAGCATATGATGTAAAATATATAGAAAATTAATCGGAAATTTTAGCATGGACCCATTCAGGCTACTAACATCTACATTAGTCAATAGATGCGTAATCACAAACTCAACCTGTGTACCAAATTTTATTGAAAACGGATAATAATTACTATATGGTGTAGAACATAAATCAAATATTCTTCGGAAACTAAGTTGCTCATATATTAGTTTCCCTGGAACGTACTAAACCTACCAACTATAAATTTCTGTGGAATCAATTAGATAACTAAATGAAACTGTGTATGCAATATCATTGAAATTGGGTGAAAGTTACTGTATGATATAGAGCGTTGAACTTATGAAAAGTAATTACGGATTTTTACATGGACCTACTGAAGTATCAACTTTAAATTTTACAGGCGCCAAGTACATATGGAAACTATCATATGTACTAAAATTTATGCTATTTAGATAATAATTACTATATGCTCTAGATCTAGAGCATACGAAATTTTAATCGAAAATTTTACCATGGACCCCCTGAAGTTACAGACCTGAATCTAGGTAGGCTTGTCCACAATCATGATACCAACCTACATGCCAAATTTCATCTAAATCTGAGAAATGATTTTTTTTTTCATTTTTCCGTAGAAGAAAAATACATAGGTTCCCACATAAATGGGGAAATCTAACATGGTCCCACTGAAAGTATCGACTTCATCTTGTAAAGGCACCGGGATGAAGTCTCTTAGAGCCTGTGTGCCAAATTTCATTAAAATCTGACGAGCGGTTCTAGGAGTAGTTGCTGCGCACATAAAAAGCGCACAAGTGCGCGTCCATTTTCGGACTCCCCGACCTCGGAAACTCTTAGAAAGAAATTTTGAGCCAATTTTTTTTTCGACCATCTAACCCATCAACAGACTTCATAATTGTTCCATAACTACTCGTAAAAGGAAATTCCACAATGTACAAATTGTCAACGTTATTATCATACTGCGCAATATTGCATTAGAACACCCAGATGCAGCAAGTGTGCTGGTGATCACCTTACGAAAAATTGCAACCACCCAGCCAACTGTCAATACTACAAAAATATAAAAGAAAAAAGTTTCCACACACATGTAACCGTTGAAGCAAAACAACTAATGAAATACCTCAACAAACACAACAACATAACTTAAATATAAAAACAGCTCCAAAAACAGCTTCAGCTGAATCTTCAGCCACAAGAAACAACAATAATGAACAAGTAAACCAAATAAATGCAAATGAAACAGCAGATCTCAAAATTATGGTAAGAGATTTAGTGTGGCAAATCAGTTATTAAAAATGACAATATGGAACGCCAATGGGCTGTCATAACACAAACTCGAATATTGATAATTGAACACAAAATCGATATATTATTATTATTAATATCAGAAACTAATTTTATCGACAAACCCCACTTTAGCTTCAAAAACTATAACATTTATAACACTAAGCATACTGATGGTGATTCGGTGATTATTGCCCACACGAAAAATACCCACACGAAAATTCCCCACAGAAAATTGCCCACAGACAGTATTGCACACATGATTAATGCCCACAAGGAAAAATGCCCACATATACAAAAACCCACATAGAAAAATGCGCACACGAAATTTTTATATTTAAAAATTATTGTAAATATTATTTATTAAAAAATAAATAAATAAAAAAAAACATTTTTTTTAAAATACTTTCCTTTATAAATAGTAATATGGGACTAAAAACTAATAAATAATACTAAAATTATATAATCTTTCATTCTTGTATCTAGAGTTTCAATAATGGTCAATTGTAGTAGGGTTAACTGCAAACGTACTAGATTAGAGATTCAGTAAAGGTAAAGTATAGTAAAAGGGAAGTAGACCCCTTATAAATATCATTCTGATAAATTCTATTAATTCTCATATTAATTTTGATCATTTATACTTCCCTTTATAAAGGGTCTACTTCCCTTTTACTATACTTTACCTTTACTGAATCTCTAATCTAGTACGTTTGCATTTAACCCTACTACAATTGACCATTATTGAAACTCTAGATACAAGAATGAAAGATTATATAATTTTAGTATTATTTATTAGTTTTTAGTCCCATATTACTATTTATAAAAGGAAGTATTTTAAAAAAATGTTTTTTTTTTATTTATTTATTATTTCATACTTTTTAGTCGGTCAAATATTTTAAGTTTTACACAATATATTTGTTCGACTAAAAATTGTAGAATTTTTATATTGTTTATATATTTTTACTATAATATAACATATTATAATAAAAAATATATATTTGAGCGGTTAATAATAAATAGCTCTAACTCATGTTTCGCGAAAAGTCACTTGCAAACTTAACGGCTCATATATATATATATTTTTATATATACATATGTATATTTTTTTATTTTTTGGCCCCGTATGGCGCTCTTTACCTGAAACATTACCCAACGAGATGTACTCATCGAGACCTTTAATTTCATACCCCACATGATTTTCCAGGCCCCCACATGGTTCTTGTTGCCCCAAATACTACAATTACTTGCCCCAAAAATATCTGTTCTTCCAGACCTTTAATTTGATGCCCATATGATTTTTTTTCATTTTTGACCCCATTTTTTGGGGGCCTACTTGGTCCCACTTACCCGAAACATTACCCAACGTGATATACTCATCAATACCTTTAATTTGATACCCCACATGACTTCTTTAAAAATAGGCCCCATTTTTTGGGGACCCCACATGGTCCTAGTTACCCGAAACACTACCCATCGAGATGTACTCATCAAGACCTTTAATTTGATACCCCACATGACTTTTTTGAAAATAGATCCAACCCCCCGCCCCCTCGAAGGTCCATGAAAGTTATTAAAGTACCGAGTGATTAATAACACGAGCTTAAGTTCCAAATTTGCGTTAAATCGGTTAAGCCGTTTAGGAGCTATGCCCAGGTGAGGAAAATATTAATTGTAAATTTAATAAAAGGAAATTAATAATGATTTCAGGCCCCACATGACCCGCGTTGCCCCCAAACACTTCCTTTACTTACTCCAAAGATATCTACTCTTCCAGACCTTTAATTTGATACCTTTCATGATTTTTTTTCATTTTGGGCCCCATTTTTGGGGGCCCCACTAGGTCCTAGTTGCCCGAAACACTACCCAACGAGAGGTACTCATCAAGACCTTTAATTTGATACCCCACATGACTTTTTAGAAAATAGGCCAAACCACCCGCCCCCTCGAAGGGCCATAAAAGTTATTAAAGTACCGAGTGATTAATAACACGAGCTTAAGTTTCAAATTTGAGTTAAATCGGTAAAGCCGTTTAGGAGCTATGCCCAGGTGAGGAAAACATGAATTGTGAATTCAATAAAAGGAAAGTAATAAAATTTTATTTTACAATGAATTTTGTTTTAGTAAAGAGGTAAATATTATATAAACTGTGAATGAGAATTTTTTGGGCAAAAAGGTAAACATTATTGTTTATTAATTACCAACTATTATTAACTAAATATATTACAGGATAAAAAATCTACCCAATTATGGGTTTTTTAAATTACATAATGAAATTTAGCTTATAGGCTTTAGAAAACAATGATTAATAATAATAATAAAAAAAAATTCCAATAAAATCTGATGACATTTCTTTAATAAGATTTTTGTCAAAATTTATACATTTCGGAACTGGTTTAAGTCGCATAAATTTTGTTTATTTCTAGCTAACTAAATCCTTTTTTCTCATAAATTTGTTACAAACCAACTATGAAAATTAAAATAGACAGAAGAAGATATGAAATTCTGATTTTATGACTGACAAAACTACATATCATCCAAAAAGAAAAAAAAAGAACATAATGATAACAGGTGCGTAGTAAAAATATATTATATATATAAAAAAAAAATATATTTATTACTTATATACAAAATATTTTTTTCATACTCATCAACTTCAGCAAAAATCAATGTCATAAAATTTTCTATCCTTTATGGAAGATATCATGTCTTACCCTACAAGATATCTAAAATTTTCTTCTTTTCGTTGATGTGATCTGGAAGTATACTTAGAAGGTGATATAATTTTGCATATTTATAACCCATGTCTGAAAATAAAAAATGTAGACAACGACATACCGAAACATACTAAATTATAACTTTTTTTTCCTGGATTATACGTTTTTCTGCTATTCTATGGTCGTCAGCAGAAAATATTTATGTTGTATACGTACGCAAAAAAAAATACTAGTGAAAATAACATTTGACAATATGTGAAAAGGGATTTTGTTTATAAGAGCATTTAACAATTTTTTTTATTTGTGAAGGGAAATATATTATGGGAATTATGGGAAGGGAAATAATATTTTTTTAGGTTATATTATGTCACATCTTGCGACTTGCGAGTCAACTATTTTTATTACGAGTAGTTAGAATAACCAGGAATCTTGCATTGGACTTTGATCCACACTTAGTTTTGTGTGGTTTAAAAAAAAATCTTTTAAATTGTTTGTTTCTCCTAGAACTAGAATATCTAGGAGATTTGTCACTGAATATTTTATAAAAAGAAAACGAAGAATCTTTTGAGAATAAATCAGATTACTGTGGGTCAGGTATGACTATTCAGGAAAACAATGTTTTTATTTTGATGGTTTATAAAAAAAACTGTTTTATTTTTGAAATGTAATGTGCTTATATACTATAGGTTACAATAATAAAATCTTAGCATAATATTCCTTAATATAAACTATTTTTAAAAATTACTTTAAATTTGATCGTAATAAAAAAGAGGTATGATGATAAATGCCCTTAAAATTATACATTGAACATAAAAATATCTAGACATAATTAAGGTGTAATAAAATTATACCTATTCTAATTTAGAAATTGTAAACTAAATGATTACAACTAAAAAAGTCGGCTTAGCGTTCCGTTGATCTAAATTTAATATTATTTATATGTTAATGAAATTTACCACAAAGAATCTATTCATTTTTCATTCTAATGCCCCCTGGGTTCGGTTCTTTTAGTGGGTTTGTCTCATAATTTCGCAATTTAGTGGTGACGGTGGGTGGTTCTTGTAAAATTCTCAAGTTCAGTGGCTTCATGATAAAATACTCAATTATATTTCATAATTTCAATGCACTACATCATACAGAAATTGTTTCAAATATATTTCACACACAGGTTGATTTCGGCATCTAGTTTAATTCTCCTTGGAGCCGATAAATTCAGTAAGTTCATGGGAATCTAATCAGTTTAGTTTCTGAAGTATATTTGATTTATGTTGGAAATTCTTAAGCATATAATTATCCAAAAATTTGGATTTGAAAGTTTGAGCGGGTCCCTATTAAAATTTCTAATTATTTAAAATACATTATTGTGGTCCTAAATGGTGTATTAAATGTAAGGCACTATTTATTCCAAAGCAATGTTTGTTACAAAGGTACTGTTAATTACAAAACACTGTTGGACAGAACTACGACTTATCTGTACCCATAGGTTTTCAGAATTTCTTTTATGTAATGTTTTTATATTTTTCTTATAAAGACTTTTCTAAACAATATACTAAAGTTCGGAAAAGCAAAAATGTATAAATGGATTTTTATATGAATATATGTGTTAGGGAATAAGCCAAGAAGAACCTTGTCTTATCACTTAGTCTATATTTTTTCGAAGGACCAGAGGATTTGAAAATAAAAAAAAAACTATTTCAAATATCAAACTATAATATTTTATTTAATGTATATAAATTTACTGAAATGTATATAACCTTTTACTAAATGTATTAATGTATATATGTAAAATGTAACGACTGTACTTTTAGAAAATGTTAACAAATGTAATAATTAATATGAATGTAGCAAATGCATGTATGACTATACTTTTGAATAAAAATATTAATGTAACTTTTAATTTTTAGTGTATAATTTTAATGTAAAATATTTAATCTGATGAGTTTAGTAATTGCACTTTAATAATTTTATTTTATACCGACTGTCCGAATAGCTAACTTTTATTTTGTTTTTATTTAAATATTTAATTTTTTAATTTTTTTAACTTTAATGTAAAATTATAGATTTATAAAAATTACAATAGACTTTTGTTTGATGCTCACGATACGATTTGAAACTAACTTTTACTCACGTCTTCTTCTTTCTAGACTTTTTTCAAGAGTGTCGATACGATTAGAAAAATGCCATTAGTAGCCTCATCAAAAAATAATAAAATGATAATTGATAAATGAGTAAATTTTACGCACACACATTAATCAATTAATATTTTAATTAAGTTATATGTACTTAATTTTGGCGGGAATTACTAATACCAAATGATTATAATTTTAGTTACAATTCAATTTATTCAAATTTAATAAATTCTTGTATAAATATAATTGATTGATTTGTGTGCGTTGACAATATTTTATTTTATTTGATTTTTCGAAAATTGATGTTGCCTCATTTCACAACATCCCGGCCCACCCTGAAATATTAGTTTCAGCATAACGGCAACACAGCTACTTTAGTAATTGGTCTGTCGTAAGTACCTTTCAATGTTTTGACCCTGACTACACGTACATAACCATCACTACCAGTAGTGACTTGGACGATACGACCTAAAATCTACATTGATGCAGGCAGATTGGACTCGTACAGAAGTACGACATCATTTAACTTGACGTTTCGATTTATCGTTTGCCATTTAGGACATTGTTGTAAGGAAGTGAGGTACTCACGATGCCAACGTTTCCAAAAACCTTGACTTAGATGTTGTATTAATGACCAATTTTTGCAAAGCGATATTGGTTCTGATAAAATTATCGGTTCAGCAATAGCGGTATACGGTTGCCCAATTAAAAAATGTGCTGGTGTAAGTACATCAACATCAGAATCAGAAGCAGATACCAATGGTCAAGAGTTTAGAATAGCTTCGATCCGAGCTAGCACCGTGTACATTTCCTCAAATGTTAAAACATGTTCACCAATAACACGTTTGATATTGGTTTTGATGGACTTCACACCTGCCTCCCACAATCCGCCAAAGTGCGGTAAACCTGGAGGAATGAAGTGCCAAGTGATGTTGTCTTTACTGATATGATCCATTACGCTATCAATATGATGTTGTGACGCAAGCAATTGGTACATTTCATCTAATTTTCGAGCAGCACCTTGAAAATTAGTACCATTATCTGAGAAAATATCAGTAGGCTTTCCACGACGAGCACAAAATCGATCTAGAGCTGAAAGAAAAGAATTAGTGATTAGATCGTTGACTAGTTCTAAATGTAATGCTTTAGTAGAGAAGCAGACGAATAAGCAAATATATCCTTTACTATATTTAGGATTTCTGCCGCGAAACATTCTTAGCGTGATAGGACCAGAATAATCGATACCTATACGAGAAAATGACTTAGAAACCTGAACACGTTCAACAGGGAGTTCACCCATGAGTTGATTTGTAGTATTTTTTTCGTTGTTTAAAACAAATTACACAACCATGAACCAATTTACGAATTGAGTTGCGACAACCAAATATCCAATACTTTTGTCGTAAGATAGAAAATAAGCTAGACGTTCCAGCATGTAATTGTATTTCATGTGTGTGTTTTATGATTAATTCCGTGATACGATTAGCTTTCGGTAGAATAATTGGATGTTTAGCAGAATAATTTAATTCCGAATGACTGATGCGTCCACCTACACGTATGATATTGTCGGAATCAATGAACGGAGTAAGTTTAATTAACGGACTGTTAGATGACAGTGGCTGTTTTTTTAATAAAAAAAACATATTATCCGATAACCAAATCCGACGAGTGATTTTTATCGTTTTAAATGTTTTTATTTCGGATCGCAACAATTTCCAATGTTGTGCTAAATCGTCAGGTAGAGTATCATCCCAACTTAATTTCCTACACCAAAGTTCTTGAAATAAATTTTTTATTAACACTATTGACGGTGCAAGAAAGCCTAACGGATCGAACACACGAGCTGCTTCCGATAGCATCGATCTTTTCGTAAACTGATCCGAATCAGGTAACGCGATATTATGGGAGAAATAATCATCGATCGGACACCAATATAATCCTAATATTTTAATAGACGCAGAATCTTTTAATGCTAATGGCGATATTTCTCTTTGAGTTTCTGGTATAGATGACAAAAACGGTACGCAATTACTACTCCATTTTCGAAGGTTGAAACGCGCTGATGATAAAACGTGAACTAAGCGTTTATGAATGTCGTTAATGTCATTTATACTATCGGCATCACAGAGTATATCGTCGACGTAAAAATCACGTAAAATGATGTCAGCAATGTCAGGATGAATTGATTCAATGTCTTGTGCAAGCTGTATTAATAACCTTACAGAGAGATAGGGGCGGGTGATGTACCATACGGAACTGTATTGAGTCGATAATGGGCAAATGGTTTTGTGACGTCATCTCGCCACACGATTCTCTGAAAATCCCTATGTTTTTCAGCAACCCATATCTGTCTGAACATTTGCTGAATATCAGCAGAAAAGCAATATTTATGACGACGAAATCTACAACAAACAGAAAATAAGTCTCGTTGTATTGGAGCACCTATATGAAGCGTTTCATTTAATGATAACTAATTACCATTTTTCGATGATCCGTCAAAGACTACGCGTAATTTAGTTGTACTACTATTCTCCTTAAAAACGGCATGATGTGGTAGATAGTAGCATTTATTCGATGGAAGATTGATTTCGTTTGACGGTACGAGTGACATATGACCTAGATCGTGATATTCAGTCATGAATTGTGTATAATTTTCTTTGAGTGAAGCATTTTGAGCGAATTTTCTTTCCATGGCCTTTTGACGAATTATGGCCGAAGCGAGTGTATTTCCAAAGTTGAAACTACCATCCTTGAAAGGAAGTTCAACAACATATTTCCCATCTAACGACCGAGAATGAGTAGAAGCATAATGCTTTTCAGTGAATTGTTCGTCTTCAGAGAGATGCGATTGTGAAGTGACTTCTTCTAATTCCCAAAAAGAGTGAGTTCTAGTTCATCGTGAATAGTAGAATGCAAGGTAGTAATTGTGGAACAATTATCAAGAGTATTTGAATTAGAAGCAAGTTCACCAGCGATTATCCAACCAAATATGGTTAGCACAGCATTTGGAGTCCCAGGAGGACCTTTTAAGATTTCAAACAGTGAAAAAGTTTTATCAGCACCAACTAAGATATCGATTGGACCAGGTTGATTATACTCAGGATCAGCTAATTTGATCATTTCGATTGATGGACTATGAGTGAAAGTCTCTTTGAATGTTGGTAATAAACCAGTCAATTTTGGCATAACATAAGCGAACAGAGTAATTGATTTATCGCTGATTCGTGATTCTAGTCTAACCTTTACTGACCCACGTGTAATTCCAGCACCAGTGGAAGATAATCCTGAATCAGGGATTCGAGCATTAGAGCGTATAAGGCCTAATCTATCAGCGCAATTTTCTGTCATGAATGAACATTCTGAATCTGAGTCGAGTAGAATACGAACAGAGCGTCTAATTCCAAATCGATCAACTGTATTTACCACGGCAGTTGGTAAATAAGTTTTAAATTGAGTTGTGTTTAATGAATGGGTTGTATGAGCATTTGTCAATGAGTTTGTCGAATTAATGATTGAATGATTTGAGCGAATGAGTGAAGATGTCTCTTGAGAAGTTCCTTGAACTATGTTTGGTGTTGATGAAGATTGTATGTGAATGGGGGTTGACGGTGATGAACGAGCGAGATTTGTCGTATGATGCAATAATGAATGATGGCGACTATGACATTGTTTACAAGTGTTGAGTGAACGACAGACTGTTGAACGGTGACCAGCTCGTAAACAATTAAAACAAAGCGACTTTGACTGAACGAATGAGCGACGTAGTTGTGGAGACATACTTGAAAATTGAGTGCATTGATATAGTTCATGAGCCGATTGACACTTCAAACAAGACGGAGTATTCTGAGCAGCAGTGTGAAAACTTTTAAAATTAGTAGGCTGTGGAATTTTATTTGGCGTTTCAGTGGTGACTCTTCGATTTCTGTCAGTAGAAAAACTTGCAGCTAAAATATCACATCTTTTTTCTAAAAATGCAAAAAATGTGTCGAATTTAGGAAAGTTTTCTTCACTTGCTAATTAAAAAAAATATTAAGAAAAACTTATGTTTAACATTTCAAAAATTATTTATTTTAAATTATACTTTTTGAATTCCTTCAAAAATTTGTAATAATTTTCTGAAATGTCAAAAAAAAAGTTTCTACAGGCTAAAAAGAATATAATTGGATTATTAAGAATATAATTGGATTATTAATCTACAGTTCAATTTACGGTAAATCCATAGTTGGCAACAAATTTGTAGCTTCTATTTACGATAAAGCTTTGATAAAGAGCTCTATAGTACATCACTCACTCTAGTGTAATTTTTCTATGATTTTTTTTTTCTCTCTTTCTAAGTTTATAGAAAGTCTTAAAACTAGCTTGAAAAAAAGCAACTATCATAACGCTATTATTCAGATTTTCAATTTTTAATTAAAGACGCTTCAACAAGTTGGTCATCAATAAGTACGAAAAACGATTTTATTAAGTAAGTTATTTTATCATAAATACAGAATTATCAATAGCAATATACTAATAATAATTTTTTTTAAATTGAGTATGCATTTCTTTAAAGTAATTTCAACTGTAGAAAACAACAGAATATTTGTGTCCGCTGTTCCACATCAATGGGAACAAATTTTAAAATTACCTGAAAATTATAATCATCGGCAACGTGAGGCAGTACGGTCAGATGCCTCAAGTCAACCAGGAAATGAGTGGAAAAGTATCAATGTGTTCTAAAATGCTCCAATATTTTAAATTTCAAGGAGGCATTACAAATTGAGAAAGAGATAACTAATTGTTTGAATAATACTGATGAGGAAGAATCGTAAGTAAAATCTGTTTCCCATGTATGTATTGTCTAATTAAATTATTATTTTAGTATATTTCATAAAAAAAAAGAAAACTATAATAAGCCAAGTGATGGATCGAAATAATTTATTTCATAGTAATGTCATATCGTCGCCTACTTCAATGGGCAATATGGACACGATTAATGATCTCCAAGAAAATTATTATATAAATAATGATGCAATTATAAATGATACAAACTATATCGCAATTAATGATGAAGTTTCTATTGCTGGTAATTATATTGAAGAAAACGCTGTTGTTTTGATACCAAGTGCCGTTTTAAATGATTTAAGCACCGACATAAAGCGAATAAAAGAAGAATATATAAAAATTAACACCAACTTGGACAAAATATAAAAATTGCTTTTGCTACAGCAAAATGAATCGCACTCAATACAAAAAGAACCGAATGAGAATATAAATTTATTAAAAGATTTTAATTTTCCACTCCAATCATGTGATAATGTTACCCAGCTGGAGAAAGAAATTCAACAAAACCCAGATTTCAAATTGAATTTGGTAAAACTATACTTATAAATTTATTTCTGATATTAATTTTAAACAAAAAAATAGGTAAAAGAACTTTCTAAAATTGGTGGAACAAATGGTGACCAGGAAGGCATTAGGGTAGGATATAAGTTAACTGACTGGCTCTTCAGTCCACAACTATTAACACAATATTCATGGACAGGAGTGTCTCGAATAAAGTCAGGTCCGGAAAAGAAATCGTTTAGTGCTCTGGAAGGTATTCTTTCTGTTTTTTTTTTTTTTTTTGAAACTATTAAATTAGCTGATAATCGCCACAACAAAATAAAAAAAAAAAAAATTTTCAAGGAAGGAGTTCTGAAACATTCAAAAAAGAGGAAACTAAGAAAGCTGTGAGTTGTATATTTTTTCTGTAAAATAATTTTTAATATAACACAGTATTTTATTATTAAATTTCAGATTACACATAGCTGATGCTAACCCTGATATTAACGACAGTTCAATTTCAAATAATGTGCTTGTCAATGATGAAACAGAAATAAATTTCGATGAAGTACAAGAAATACAGGAGAAAAAACTGTAAATAAATAATGTAATTGAAATAAAACTATACCCTGTTCCTTATTTTTAAATAAAAAAAAGTTTTTCTTAAAAAATTTTGTTTAGTATTTTTAGTATATTTTTTATATAAAATTATATTGAAAACTTGTGATTATCTTTTAATAGCAGATTAATTTAGATTGAATTTAAAATTATTCTTAATTTCAAATATGACATAATTAACATTAGTTCATTAGTTGTTAAATAATGCATTATTTTTGCAATGCATTTTTTTCGTAAATAGCAATTTAAAATAATGAATTAATTTGTAGGTAACTAAAATTCATAATTATTAACAAAAGTAATTCAAAAATAATTCAAGTAATGATTATTTAATTTATATAATTGAATTATTTTAATTAATTAATTCAAAAATAATTATGAATTTTAATTACCTACAAACTAATTCATTATTTTGAATTGCTAATTACGAAAAATAATGCATTGAAAAATAATGCATTATTTAACAACTCTGCACACTAATGTCAGCAAGAAGAAATTATAATAATATTGTGGTGATGTTTGCTCCCCATTTGAACTAAAAATGTTAAGTCGTGATGATTTAATTGGAATTTCAAAAAAATCTTGTTTTTTTACAGGTGAATATATAGCATAGATACAATATGATTACTTTTTGATAAAAACCATTTGTTTTTGTTGTCACTTGATAGCATAAAATTATCTGCCAAATATATTTTATTACTATTTATATATCGTTTTTTGTTACTGAAGCCATGATCTACACTCTACAGAATTATTTAATTTGGCAAATTCTAGTAATCGTTTAGCAATTTGAGGTAATGGACGGTGACCCCCACGGAGCAAAGACTTTATATGTCCCAAATAATTTTCAAATGGGTATGCGCTGATAAGTGGTAGATGTCCAAATGTTTTTACGTCATCAATTAAATGACATAAATTGTGAATATTCATGCTTATAGCATCTATTCCATAGATATCAATATATTGCTCAATATAGTCTTTCAATAGTTGGTCAGCTACATGTATATACTTTAGATATTCCTAACATGAAATAATTGTAACACCACAAAACATTATTAAGTAGTGCTGATAAATCTCATAGGATAAAAAGTCCTTTAAAACACCTGGACCAAGATACAATAAAAATGTACGATATTCTGTACCATTCCAGTGTTTGCACACGTGTTTGCTCGATGAATTTCTACAGGTTTCCTGCTGTTGCAATCTTCCAACATATCTGATAGTAATTCGATGTCTCTTGCACATAACTTAGAGCGAAAATTGTAACTGCCACTTGTCCATCCATAAATACATTTTCTCATTACTCCTGTAAATATAGTTTTAATAATTTTTTTTAATTTATATATATATATACACATATATATATAATATTAATATATAATATATATATATATATATATATATATATATATATATATATATATTATTTATATAAGTATTAATTTAGTCTACGAATTAATTTGCAGACTTTCAAAATCATAAATTATGTTTATAAATTAATAATAATAACAATTTTATGAAAATAAAATAACAAATTAAGATTTTAAGCAAAAAACAAGAAAAAATTGATAGTTAAATTATAAATTATGTCTTACCGAGATCTAACAAATGTAACGAATGTTTTGAACTAAATCTATGGGTATAGTTTTAATAACGGCGTCAAATATTTATGATGATCTGGATCGGTTTGATTTCGAAAACTTCGTTCTTCGAGGGCAATCAATTCTTGGAAAGCTAATATGTCTTTCTCCCTTATCATATTCTCCAATCACTGTGTACTTAATACAACTATGTGATGCATTAAAACCCATTGTTCCTATTGTAAATTAATTAAAATTATATTATCACTATCGTAGATTTTTTTGGTGTTATGCTTATTAATTAATTACCTTTGATAAAACTCCTTCCAGGTGTGTCACATATAAAGCATTTTTTGTAACTTTTATTTCTATATTATTTACATCCACTCCATTTTTTAAAATATCATTTAGCTCGTCTACAAAATGAGCAAAAAACGGTTCTAAAGGTGGTTTTCCGCGACCGCAATAAATTGCTGGCACCATTGGATGTAAATCTGGTAAACTTTCAATTGTGAATAATATAGGTCATAACTCTATCCCAGAGCTATTAAAAGGAGGTATACCATCAATGTTAAAGATGAGAGCAATTGATGTGGAGTAGCTTATATCATAATGTGCACATCGCAAGCTATTTCTTATCCCATTGTACCAAAATTCTCCAGCTTCCATTGGTACAACATTAACAAAATTCGGAGTATGTAGTAAAGTTCTACTATCTTTTGGTAATTTTAATTTAGATTTATTTAATATTTTAAAGAGGCCATTAATAGACGTATGAGGTATTTTATTTGTTAATGCTCACCTTCTTAAATCTTCTGACAAAGAAATTGCATTATTTGTTTCTTCATCTTCTGTATTATCCGCTGATATTTCTTGGAGATTAATATCTAAAAACTCTCTTAAATCTATAAAAAATCAGGAATCAAGTCGGTGATTCTTTCAGCTGATATGATTGTAAATTTGTATTTGATACATCGCAAGCTATTTCTTATCCCATTGTACCAAAATTCTCCAGCTCCCATTGGTACAACATTAACAAAATTCGGAGTATGTAGTAAAGTTCTACTATCCTTTGGTAATTTTAATTTAGATTTATTTAATATTTTAAAGAGGCCATTAATAGACGTATGAGGTATTTTATTTGTTAATGCTCACCTTCTTAAATCTTCTGACAAAGAAATTGCATTATTTGTTTCTTCATCTTCTGTATTATCCGCTGATATTTCTTGGAGATTAATATCTAAAAACTCACTTAAATCTATAAAAAATCAGGAATCAAGTCGGTGATTCTTTCAGCTGATATGATTGTAAATATGTATTTGATACAACAACATTATTTGTACTTTTATTTGATTCACTATCTGTTTCCCGGCACGATTTCACTTTCTCGATCAATCCTTTTTTCACTTTTCTGTAAAATGTACTCGTATGTCTATACAACTTAATTTTATTTTTACCACTATATGAAAACGACGACATCATGTTAAAAACTTGAATAAGAATGACACAGCAGACCATGAAACTTTGAAGTAATTTTTCGTTAATTATTACTTTAAAGTAATTATCATTTATAAATTATACAGTATATTACTATATAGTTATTTCTTAATGTTATTACGGTACTACTACAAAGTATATTTTTTCTTTATGTGGAAAATCTAAAACTTTGAAGACATTTTAATAAGTAACTGAAACGTAAATACTACTTGAAATACTTCAATAGAGTTTCATTACTTTTAAGCAGTGTTGCAAAACGGAATTATTTTTCATAACGTTACGGGTTTCGTTATGAAACGGAATTGAAAACTCTTTAACGTTATGAGTAACGTTAAAATAACGATAAAAAACCAATTTTGTTATGTTATTTCGTTACGTTATAATACCTATCTAAAAAATTTCTGAAATATGTTATATGTATATAAAAAAATAAAAACAGAAAATTGTTATTGAAAAGTGTTAAATTTGGCTTTTATTATTATATATTAAAAATAAAATATCTTCTAGCAACGTTTCGTCAATTCGGTTCCTCTTGTCTGATAAAATCCACTTGAGCATAGAAAATATTATTTCTACTGATACAATATAAATGTAACGATATATAAAAGAATTAGCGTTATGTTTTTCGTTATGATACGATATTGGTAATTCTATAAGCTTACGTAACGCTATTTTGCCAAATCATTTTGTTATTCCGTTATAGTGTTACGTTTTGCAACACTGCTTTTAAGTAAATTGGCAGTTTTTGGAACGTAAAGAAAACTAGAAAATATCACTTTAAAATTATTTTAACTATAAAGTTTTTTGCAACGTTCCAAACACTTGCAATATTACTCCGAAGTATAAGTTACTTTGAATTGACACGCAGAAGTTTCCACGACGTGAAGGAAACTCTTAATATGTTAAAGAAGTCAAAAAAACTTTATGGTAATATAAAGAGTATAATATTTACGTTATTTTTTTTCCCCCCCATTACCCCTCTTGGGAGCATATGGCTTCCACAAAGCATCTCCATCTTACTCGGTTTGCTGCTGTTGATTTTGCGCTTTCCCATGTAAGGTTACATCTTCCTAGGTCTTGGAGTATCGTGCGTCGCCAGGTGTTCTTTGGGCGACCACGGCTTCTTGATCCTTGAGGATTGCACTCTAGCGACATTCTTGTAATGCTTTTTCCTGATGGTATGGCCGATCCACCTCCATTTTCTACGTCTTATCTGTTTCAGTATGGGTTCTTCGTTGGTTAACTTCCAGAGATCCGTGTTGCTGATGGTGTTGGGCCAGAATATTCTGCATATGATTCAGAGGCACTTGTTGATGAAAACTTGTAGCTTCTGTGTAATGATGTTCGATATAAGCCATGTTTCACTGCCATACAACAGAGTTGACTTTACACATGCGTTGAATATTCTAAGCTTGGTTCGTCTGGATATCTGTGAATTTTTCCATACTGGGTGCAGTCGTCCGAATGCCGATCTCGCCTTGCTGAGCCTCTTGTTTGCGTCTGTTTCTGCGCCGCCATCCGTTGTCATTGTACTGCCTAGATAGCAGAAACTATCTGCGTATTCGACTGGTTGGCCTTGTAGCACGATGTTCTCTGTGCTAACGTTGTTAATTCTCATGGCTTTGGTTTTCTTGATATTTATCTCAAGTCCAACTTTGCGAGCTGATCTTTCCAGGTCGTCTACTTTTGCTTGCATGTTGGAGATCTTGTGCGAGAGTAGACAAATATCATCCGCATAATCCAAATCCTCGAGTTGGCGTGAGAGACTTCATGTTATTCCTCGTCTCTTTGAACAGACTTTGCTCATGATGTCATCTAGGACGATTGTGAATAGTTGCGGTGATAGAGGGCATCCTTGTTTTACTCCAGCGTTGGTATGGAATGGATCACTGATGTTTCCGTTGTGAAGAACTGAGAGTTCTGCATCCTCGTACATAGCTCTGATGATTCGAATTACTTTCTGGGGAACTCCTTTTCTTTCCAATGTTTCCCATATAGCAGTCCGCTTGATGGTGTCGAAAGCCTTCTTGAAATCTATGAACAGTAAGTACAGGGGAGTACGCCATTCTATAGATTGCTCTATGATGATGCGTAGAGTGTTGGCCTGATCTACGCAGCTTCTATTTGGCCGGAATCCTGCCTGTTCATCTCGTAGGTTGTTCTCGATTTTGTTCTGAAGTCTTCCTTGTATTATGACTGCCAGTATCTTGTATATGGAATTAAGCAGAGTAAGCATTTTCTTTTTGATAAATTCATTCATGAGCTGTTGTAATAAGAGGTTATTAGTCATTAATAAAATAACTACCTAGTTTGTTTTGATATACTTAATTACTTTGTTTATAAAATATTGAGGCTTTTTTAATAAAAAATTGTAATAAAATAAAAAAAAAAATAGATAAAGTAGGAATAAAATGAGTTATTCATGTAGGATTTATAATTTCAATTATTAAATGCAATTTTAATTTTAAAATTAATTAATTTAATTTTAAAATTAAAAAAATCAAAAAGGTTTTAACAACTTTTTAACCAAGTCTTGCATATTTCACTATCCTGGGATAAAAATTAAAAAAAAATAAAAGCGCGGTTTGGTCTGATTGGTGTTTTAGAATATCTACGATTTAAATTATTTTTTTTACTAGTATCACAAAATTCTAATACTTAATTATGTTCCTTCACAACATTTGTAAAGCCGGATTTTTTTTTTAATATGAATCAGACATAAGGAACCCAAGTGATATATTATATAGAATTATAAAATATTGTTAATTTTCAAAAATTTAATGAACATTTCACACTTTAGTAACTGTTTTACATTTTATAAAAAAACCTAAATCTAATATTTTTCCACCTATTTATTGTTTTCTTAATAATATTTATTGCATTAAAAAAGCCTCAATATTATTTTATAAACAAAGTAATTAAGTATATCAAAACAACTTAGGTAGTTATTTTATTAATGAATAAGTATACCTCTTATTACAGTTCATGAATGAATTTATCAAAAAAAAATGCTATTTGTGGAATTTATACTTAATATTTAATAGCTAGATGAAGTTGATAAAAAATTTCCAAATTTATATTGCTAATTATACACCTTTACCTAAAATTTCATTGTTATGTATGTATATTAAAAATTTTACATATGAATTAGAAAAAATGATATCTTAATTGTAAATCCAAAAATTACATATTTTTTGCATTTCAAAAAATATAATAATCCAAAATTAGAAAATATTTACGAAAATATTTCCATATTCAATCATTTGGAATAATTTAAAATATGTATACATATTTTCCTTCTTTCGTATTTCGTTATTCATTATCGTTAACCAACGAATGTTATTTCGTTATCGAGAAATAAAAAATAAAAAAAATAAAAAAAAATTCTATGGGGTTCCAATGTTAAAACATTGGAACCCCAGAAAAATATACATTTTTTTACTCCTGTTAACTCGTCTTTATACGTAGTTATAATGGTTTTTGATTTAATTATTATTATTATTATTATTATTAAGCTTTAATTCATCCAAATTCATGATATTTTAAATTTTTTTTTTTTTTTTTTAACAAAATTATTACAATTTATATAAAAAAATTATAAATTATATTTATGATAATCTAATTACTAATTACTAATAGATATAATATATTATTAAATTCATTAACTATTTCAATACTCAAAATATTTTCAATTAAGTTTACTATTTACATAAATATATTTTTAAATTATTTTAATTTAAATTTTTAAAAACTTTAATTCAAATTTTAATGTTCAAATTTTAACATTTAGATTATTATTTTTTATAAAAAGATTTCAATTAAATTCAGTTAATATTTCTTATGTTTT
Organism: Rhamphomyia laevipes; assembly: GCA_963920725.1. NCBI lineage: Eukaryota > Metazoa > Arthropoda > Insecta > Diptera > Empididae > Rhamphomyia > Rhamphomyia laevipes. Next base: position 114,252,994 of record OY987255.1, read on the forward strand.
AATTTATATTTGTAAATTTGTATTTATATCATGTAAGGATATAAGCCTCCCCCAACTCTTTCCATTTCTCTCTGTTTCTGGCATCTGATATATAATTTCTGTTTTGGCGACCTACTTTTCTCTTTTCTTCTAAGGGAGTCCATTCGGTGATTGTTTTCGTCCATCTTTCATCATTTAAGCGTATTATATGACCTGTCCAGTTCCATTTCAACTGCTTCGCTTTTTGAACTACATCAGTTATACCAGTTCTGGATCTAATAACCGTGTTTCTAACGCGATCTATTCGTCTTACCTTCAAAATTGAACGTTCCATAGATCTTTGAGCAATTCTTAGTTTCGAGCATGATTTAACAGAGTTACACCATGTTTGGGCGCCGTATGTTAGCACTGGTAGAATAGTTGAATTAAATAAGTATTTTCTGGTGTTAGGTGAAATATTTGAATTAAATAGTTCCTTCATATTCCAAAATTGCCTCCAAGCGTTCGTTATTCTCTGATCAATTTATACGTATAGATACGTACGTATAGTTTTCAACATATGCAATTGTATGTTCTTCTATTTTTATTTGATTTTGAACGCTATTTGTCATTAATTTCGTTTTTTGCTTATTCATTTGAAGTCCAACATTTTTTCATTCTTCATTGAGTTCTTCTAGCATTTTTTGGAGATTTTGTGAGAAGACTAGGCGAAAAAATTTTAATAAAACCAGACGGGTGTACTTTTGCATATATTGGTGAAACAAAAGGCCTTTATGGTGTAGGATTCTTAATAAATAAGAACTGGAAAAATAACATTGTAGAAATTAAATCATATGGTGAAAGACTGATTGGATTAAAAATGAAAATCGGAAATACATTTATGTCCATTATCCAAGTCTATGCTCCAACAGAAAAAGCATCAGATGAAGATATGGAAAATTGGTATAGAAATCTTGATAAAATTGTTCATCATTTTATATGCGAAATAATACTCACAATCGGTGACTTTAATAGCAAAATTGGTACACAGAGAACAGGCGAAGCACAAATTCTGGGAGCATTCGGGTATGGCAATAGAAACAAAAGAGGCGAAAGGCTGATGCAATGGCTCTGGCAGCATAAATTTGTAGTAGGAAATACTATTTTCAAAAAAAGTGATAAACGCAAGTGGACATGGCAATCACCCGCAGATATTAATGTTAAAAATAAAATAGACTTCATCATCACAAATAAACCAAAAATTTTAATTGATGTAGATGTAGTTAACAATTTTGAGTATGATTCTGATCATAGAATGGTAAGATGCAAGTCAGAATAGACCACAAAACTAGATGTCTACGCTCAAGTAAAAAATTTATACCAAAGCTCATATCTGATGAATCAAAATTTAGCTATAAACAAGCTATAATTGATAACTTCAATCAAAATACATTTGAAAACTTAACAATACAACAGAAATATGATAAATTAGAAGAAATTATTAAAACAACAGCATCAGTCCACCTACTATCTCAACCAAATCAAGAAAATAAGTTATCCATAAACACACTAAAACAAATCGAAAGAAGAGAAATATTACGTAAATTAACATCACCAACACCAGAAGTAAACGAAACTTAGAGAACTAAGAAAAAATATTAAAAAACGAACTAAAATTGAAATAAAAGAATTTAATAGCAGAAACATTAAAAATATTATAGAATCGACAAAATCAATAAAAAAAGCAAAAACATTTCTATCACCAGATAAACAACTTATCTCATCTATGAAAAAACATAAACAAATCACGTATAATAGATACGAAATAAACAACATCGTCAGCTCATTTAATGAATCATTATACACTTCAAACATCACGTCTGAACAATTATACATAATGGAAAATAATACTAATAACACATTAGATGTAACGACACCACCACTTCTTAAAACAGAAATAGAAAAAGCTATAAAAAATCTTAAAAATGAAAAAAGTGCTGGAAGTGATGAAATTTATCCCGAAATGTTAAAATTTGCCAGAGAACCAATAGCAGAAATATTAATGATTTTTTTCAATGAAATAATCGAAAAAGAAGAAATACCTAAACAATGGTCAACATCTAATATTATTCTTTTATATAAAAAAGGAGACAAAAACGATATAAATAATTACCGTCCCATTAGTCTAATTTCTACAATATATAAAATTTTTGCAAAATGCGTCATAGGTAGAATAACCAATACTCTAGAATATAATCAGCCAAAAGAACAAGCAGGATTTAGAAAAGGATACTCTACCACCGATCATTTACAGACAACAAATCAGCTTATCGAAAAATGTAAAGAACACCAAATAAATATATACCTTGCTTTTGTTGACTTTTTAAAAGCATTCGATTCCATTGAACACATATATATTTGGAAATCGTTAAGAGAACAAGGAGTAGAATCAAAATGGATTCGCTTGATTCAATTAATTTATGAAAATATGGTAGCCTGCGTAGTAACGGATAAAAAAAGTAAATATTTTCCAATAAAAAAGGTGTAAGACAAGGCGACCCATTATCGTCAGCTTTATTTTCTGCTGTGCTTGAAGACATATTTAGAAAACTAGACTGGAAAGAACTCGGAATACGGATAAATGGGACCTACTTAAATAATTTAAGATTTGCGGACGACATAGAAGTTATCAGCGATTCATCACAAAATTTGATTTAATTAATAATGATTTATTTTTGAAAAAAAAACTTATTCTAATGGCCGGCCTGTCGCAGCAGAAGATAGCTTTGTAACCATGTTAATTACAAAGTTTTCGCAATCTTCAATGGTAACAGTTAAATTAATTATTATTATTAAAGAACAATGATTTATTCATTGAAAATAAATTCTTATTATGAAAAAGGTTACGAAAAAAAGCCAAAAAATTATTAAATTTTAAAAATGTTTAATTTAATTTCTAATTGAAAAAAAAAATGTATTTCTATATTCTATTTGAACACCGAATAATTCTATTTGGAAAACGATTCAAAAATTTCGAAAAATGATTCAAATATTTTGAAAAACGATCAAATCAATTTGAAAAATGATTAAAAAAAATTGAATAATGATTAAAATATTTCGAAAAACGGCTGATTTAATCTGAAAATGTTGTAAAAGAAATAGTTTTTGGGGGCTGTACTTCCGAATAACGGACGCGAGCTTTTAAGATGAAGTCATTACATAACAGTACTTTATGATGTCAGGCAGGACTCCGAATAATGACATCATTTTAACCGCAAATGCCATCTAGTGGCCGAAAAATGCACTACAAATTTTTGAAAAAAAATCATATTTTTGCCATTTTCTCCTTAACGGTAAATTGTAGGATTAATTTTTTTTTAATTGTAGATAATAAAATTCCAATATTGTGAAGAAAAAAAAAAATTAATTATTTTTTTAAGAAGTCGTCTAAAAATGCAAATTACTAGATAAAGAGGTGTAGTGAAATTTTGCAGTTATTTAACGGTAATCGATAATTTTTTTTTTATTTAGTTTAGTACAGCAAAGCTTCAGAATTTTTTTTAAGTCAACTTGTTGTAACAAAAGTACTCTAAAAAAAGCTGCTAACTAGGGGGAGCAGATAACTCATAGTATGTTGTTTAACAGCGATTTATGTCCAAAAGTTTTTTGTAATTAACATTATCTTTGTAACAAACAGTGCTTTCTTCAAAATTGCTCATCTTTATTATTTATCGATTTAATTTTATATTTTTATTTCTTTAATAATAAATAATATCATTAAAATAACTATAATTAGTATAAATATGCGTAATCACGAATCCAACCTGTGTACAAAATTTCATTGAAATTGGATAATATTTACCATATGTTCTAGAACATATGAAATATTAATCGGAAATTTTAGCATGGACCCTCTAGAGCTACTAACGTCTACATTAGGCTATACATGCGTAATCATGAATCCAACCTATGTACCAAATTTTATTGCAAACTGATAATAATTACTATATGGTGTAGAACATATGAAATATTCTTTGGAAACTAAGTTGCTCATATATTAGTTTCCCATGAACACAATAAAACTACCTGATACAAATTTTTGGAGCAATAAGTACGTCACAAATTCAACCTCTGTTTGAAATATAATTGTAATTTGGTGCCAATTACTGTATGATGTAGAGTATTGAACTTGTGAAATATAATTGGACATTTTAACATGGACCCACTGGATTACCGACTTTAAACTTTGCAGACAGTAAGTACATAAGGAAGCTACTATGTGTTTCAAATTTCATTCAAATCAGATAATAAATACCATATGCTCTAGAGCATATGAAATTTTAATCGGAAATTTTAGTATGGACCCCCTGAAGGTATTAACTTATATCATGGCCAACACATGCATAATCAGAAGGTCTACCTTTGTACCAAATTTCATTCAAATCAGATAATAATTACATGCTATAAAACACGTAATTATATAAAATTCGGAAACTAAAAATGTTTTCTAGGAACCCCTGAATGTCTCCAAATTTCAGGAGAGCCAACTATATCACAAAATTAGCCTATATATAAAATATCTTTGAAATCGGTTAACAATTACTCTATGCTGTAGAACATATTAAAAAAAAAAATCAAAAAAAAAATCGGAAATTTAACATGGACCCCCTAATCCTACTAACCTGTAATTTGGTCAACCTATGCAGAATCATCAACTCAACCTGTGTACCAAATTTCATTGAAATCGGGTAATAATTACAAGCTGTAGAACATAAAGCAAATATTCTTCGGAAACTAAGCTGCTCATACATTAGTTTCCCATGAACGTACTATACCTACCAACTAAAAATTTATGGAGTATCAAGTAGATAACTAAATGAAACTGTGTATTCAATATCATTGAAATTGGGTGAAAGGTACCGTAGATATAGAGAGTTGAACTTATGAAAAGTAATTTCGGATTTTTACATGGACCCACTGAAGTATCGACTTTACATTTTACAGACACCAAGTACATACGGATACTATCATATGTACCAAAATTTATGCTAATTAGATAAAAATTACTATATGCTCTAGAGTATACGAAATTTTAATCGGAAATTTTACCATGGACCCCCTGAAGTTACAGACCTGTATCTTGGTAGGCTTGTGGACCTTTTTTTACATTTTGGATTTTTTTTTACATTTTTCCGTAGAACAAAAACACGTAGGTTCCCACATAAATGGGGAAATCTAACATCGTCCCACTGAAAGGATCGATTTCATCTTGTACCAGCACCTGCGCGAAGTCTCTTAGAGCCTGTGTGCCAAATTTCATTAAAATCGGACAAATGGTTCTAGGAGATGTTGCTGCGCACATAAAAAGCGTACGCGTACGCGTCCCCCGGACACTTTTTTTTTTTTGCATTTTCGGACTCCCCGACCTCGGAAACGCCTAGAAAAAAATTTTGAGCGAACTTTTTTTTTTGACCATCCAACCCATCACCAGACTTCATAGTATTTCATACTATTCGTAAACATTATGAAATTGAGAAAAACTTAAAAATGTTATTATGATTTATTATTTATTTTCAACCAATAGCAATATATAACATTTTAGTATCAAAAATTAATTTTGAAAATGTGTCAAAATTTTAGTTCTTTGCATAGATGTAAATCCATATTACAATTTGGTACACCACCTTGGCCTAATCGTTTTTTTAAGTGTCTCCACGAACTTTCAATAGTTTGGATATGTGTATAAGTTTCTGGATCTTCGAAGTTCTCCGAATGGTTTACTGTTTTATGCACATAACCAATTAGATTTAAATCAATGTATCCTCTCCAACAATCTGTATGAATTTCAGTTCCTACATGATTAAATAAATTACAATTATAATGTAAAACAACACTAAACGCTTCAAAAAAAATGGTATTTCTCTTTACAGATAAGTTTCAAAAGAAATTGTTATTTATAATATTATAATTTTAAAAACTCACGAAACGCTTCAAAAAGAATGGGTTTTCCCTTTTCCGAAAAGTTGCAAAAAAAAATTGATTTTTAAAATATTATTTACCTGTACATGCTTTTTTATTAAATCTTCTCCAAAGCAACCAAACAAAATGTTACACTTCTAATATTTTTTGTCTCCTTTGTTATTGGTTCATATTTTTAAACGTTAATTGCTATTATTTCTCTCAATCATAGCAATTATCCAAGTTCCCTCAACTATGCGTCCTCGCTCATATTTTCGTTTTCCAATTTTTGTCTCGTCAATTTCTACAATACATCCTACACCACCAATTTTTCTATTTTCATCAAAGGTAATATCCAGAGCATACATACGAACTTCTCTCGCAAAACTAAAACGGTCTGAAATTGTTTCGGTAGACACAGTTGTTTCATAAATTGAACATTCTGCTATTGTTTGTTGAAATTAATAATTTTTAGTGTAAGTTCTCACTTCTCAGTACATTGCTTTTTGCTTTGCTTTTTTAATTTCTCACATAATAGCCTGCTCATACTATCATTAGAAAACAAAGTGACGTCATAAAACAGCGAAAAAAGCAATGAAAAAGTTGAAATCATTCAACTATTTTGGTAGTTGTTTTTTTTTTACTACCCTTTGTTTTTTTCGAAATGATGTGGAATTGAACAGGACGTTTGACACCACTAATACATATGTACATATATTTGAAACCCACACACTCGCAAAAAAAAAAACAACGCGATCCAAAAAACATCGATTGAGAACTAGGATTTAGCAAAACAATAAGTTATAAGAATACATATTTCTGGTGCAACTTTAGATCTTTTAAACCAGGTATTATCAATTCTACTTATTTTATGTATCTTATTTTTATTTCTGCACAAAAAAAATCCGATAATATTTTAATTTACCATTTTCATCTCTTTTTTGTGTGTCTTACAATATTTATTTTTTGGTACCAACTCTACTTTTTCCACGCATTTAATAGTTGAAATTTTACCATAAATTCGAATAATCTTCATTCTGTGAAAACTAGTGTCGAGTATGGAAAATAAAGTAAGTTTGCTTTCTGATTATTTAGTATTTCCGAACAAATTGACAAAACCATGGATAGAACACTATCGCCGAATTTGGTTTTGACATTAATAAACATTGTTCGAAAACTAATGAGATCTCAACCAACTTTGCTCCCACCGTTCATGAGATCTTAATTAAAAAAATCCACGATATGGAAAACAATTTTAATAAAAACTCTATTTCTGAAAAATTGTCAGTAAATGAATAAGGTGGTTTTTCACTTCTAATTCAAGTTTTTTAATTTCAAATTCAATTTCTTTCATTTCAAATTCAATTTTTTTCAATTCAAATTCAATGTTTTTCATTTCAAATTCAATTTTTTTCATTTCAAATTCAATAATTGAAAATAAATTGATATTTATTTAAAAAAAAAATTAAACAGAAGAAACTAAGTATATTTTTAAACAAAACAAATATATTGTTAAACTGGCTATAGTCAAAAATTAAAAACATAAATTAACATTAACATCAACATTTTATGTTTCTTCTTTGAAATGAAAAACATTGAATTTGAAATGAATAAAATTGAATTTGAAATGAAAAAAATTGAATTTGAAATGAAAAAACTTGAATTAGAAGTGAAAAACCTATATATAATTTCAGTAAAAGCTCTTATGAAATTTTGCATTTAGTTTTCAATAGCTATTGAATGATCTCTTGATGGTTGAGAATTTTGATTTCGGTAAACCAATTGTCGGTATACCAACAGTCGCATCTCAAGATACGCTATCTATCAGTTAACATTGATAACAATTTAATTGTTAACGACACTGGGATTAGCAACGAAATGTGTATTCACGATTAATTTTTTACACCGGGCCTTAATAATAATAATTTTAATAACAATAAAAACTCTAGAAGATCTAGAATAAAAATAAAAGTCAACATTCGAGCTCTGTCACTGTTTGTCCATCTTCGTTAGCGTCTTCTGTGTCTGTTGAACCATCATCATCCCGTCATACTTTAAGTGTTGTTTCGCGAGCAAAAACAATTTTTAGTTCACGTTTTCATCAAGAAACTATACTTCTGAAGCGGTATTAACATTAATTTATAAAGAGACGTTTTATAAATATTAGTATAGATTTTATTAAATGTCATTAAGTAAGAAAGTAAACTGCTCATGTTGCATCGTTTAAGATTAGCGTGGTCAAGTAGCATATTTATTAAGGATTTTACACCGTCTCGTACACCAGTTTCTATAATTCATCAACATAATCTGGTTTTCGTTCTAAAAAAACAAAAATACTTCTCCATATATTATTACACAAACTAAAGCAACTAAAGTTTATTTAAAATCACAAATGCTTCCGTTTGATGTTTCCGCTTTAATGATACCAATTTGACTGATTCCTTTCAGCCAATAACAATGTTTACCTCTGACTTTTGCGTCTTGCGTAAAGATTGTTTTAATTCTTCCGGGCGTGTAGTTCTTATTGCGGTTAATTCTAATTTTGATGTGTCTTTTTTCAATATTACAAATACTGTTGATATTGATTTAATTAATGTGTTATGATTTCTGTTGGGGCCGTAGAAGCATTTATGTTTTGAATTGTTATATTCATCAACATCAATTCATTCCATTGAATATTACCAATTTTTTGTAAATGCTGTCGATTACTTGAATTGTAGTACGTATATGAATCATACAGTATGATTACCATGATACATTGATTGCTACTGATTTTAATTTTCCTACGCTGATTTGGGTTCGATGATGAATCATATTTCATTGCATGCAATGCAACTTATTTATCTGAAACGTCATTTATTGAAAATTTATCTATTTGTAGCCTTTTCTAGATTAGTAATGTTAAAATAGTTTAATGTTAAAAATTGTGCTGTTATTGAATATTTTCAATGTGTGTCTGTAATGGATCCTTACCATTCTCCACTGCAGTCAACTTTTTCTTATGAGAATGATAATAGAAATAATAATGTCATAATGTAAAGCCGTATCGTTTTAATTTCATTTCAATAAACTAAATTATTTACTTAGTAAAAGACAGCTTACAAAATGGCTAATCTTTTTATTTTAGTAAAAATAAAAAGAGATACCAAGTAAGATATTTTTTACGAAAGAATGAGATAGAAAATCCTTAATTTTTAGGTGAAAACTATAAAAATTATAGGAAGTATTTCACATTCTGAAAACTCCGAAAAAATACTAACCTACAAAATTAGTATTTTAAATAAAAAGTAAAAAAGTGAAAACATTGATTATAAACTTAAAATGAATCTTAGTAAAAAAAACAAATAAATTATAAGAGGTATGTTTTTTTGTATTTAAAATAAAATATAAGAAAAAATTAAATTAAATTAATTTAAAATTAAATTTTTCTTCATAATTTTAGGTTATATGTTTTCGAGTAGTAGCAGTGTTGAAGATTATGTAAAATATTATCCTATATTAGAATTATCAGCTTTTCCTTTTGTATTATTTAAATTTGGAAGCCGAACATTATTTATCACTTTTGCTTTTCCTTTTGAAAAAAAATTATTTAAAAATAAATATATAAATTACATTTAATATTTTTTCTTAATTTTTATCTCACCTTTTTTATTTTTTAATAAATTAAGATCCATATCTTCACACAAAAATATATTTTATCTTCGCACACAAAAATAAAATAAAAACATTTTACAGAAAAAAAAAATATATTGTCAATTGTCAAGTGCCATAAATTTTTTTTTTATGTATATTCCCCAATTTTAAAATATCATGAATTGACAGGTGACAACGGAGGGAAGTAGTATAGCGTTCTTTTCAGAATTGCGAAGCCTAATACTAGTTTAGTTCAAAATCATTATAATGGCTTTAATAACTAATTGGCGGCCTACGTAATGGGTGGTATTCTTTCAAAACTGGGAACCATTGTTTAGGTGGTGGGCTTTTGATTCAAGGTTTAATGTTTTGTTTTTTTAATCATTATATTTTCAAATTTATTTAACTGCTTGTATTAAGCAGTTAGTGTCTAATTAACAGTTGTTTGTGTTCGTTGATGGTAATATCATAGCTTAATTCATTGCGGATAGTAAATTTATTTCTCAGATATTTTCCTTATTTATATTTTTCCTTCAGCCATAGTAACAATATCTTTTCTTTTCTTAGCCATAGTAACAATATCTTTTCTTATACATACTTGATTTCACAGATCCAAACAAATTAACTATCTATGGTACTCATTTTCTTGGTAACGGAAAGATGGGGCTTGTGTTCTACATTGATAAGGATTAAATACTCACTTACTAACTTATAATACACAAAAAATAAATCAGCAATAATTCAGACGTATATACTGACCTCAAGGAACCAACTATATTATTCAAATAGGATAATAAATACTAGCTCTATTACGCTAGCCCGACCACTTTAGCCAGACGAGATCAAAAGTATGCCAATAATTGCAGCAAAATTGCAGCTAATTGCAGCCGTTTATAAAAAAATTGCAGCTTTAGCCGTTCTCAAGAAAAACGTGTCCGGCTAGCGTAATATTACGCTAGCCGGACACTCTGATACTACTAAACGGCTATGTTTACCAAAATAAAAAGTATTCCCAAAAATTGCAGCAAAACTTCAGTTAATTGCAGCTGTTAAGAAAAAAATTGTAGCTTCAGCCGTTTTCAAAATAAACGTCATCGGCTGGTTTAATATTACGCTAGCCGGACACTCTGATCCTACTCAACGGCTATGTTTACCAAAATAAAAAGTATACCCAAAATTGCAACAAAACTTCAGCTAATTGTAGCTGTTAAGAAAAAAATTGCAGCTTCAGCCGTTTTCAAAATAAACGTCATCGGCTAAACGGCTGTTTACCAAAATAAAAAGTATACCCAAAACTTCAGCTAATTGCAGCTGTTAAAAAAAAATTGCAGCTTCAGCCGTTTTCAAAATAAACGTCATCGGCTGGTTTAATATTACGCTAGCCGGACACTCTAATCCTACTAAACGGCTATGTTTACCAAAATAAAAAGTATACCCAAAATTGCAGAAAAACTTCAGCTAATTGCAGCTGTTAAGAAAAAAATTTCAGCTTCAGCCGTTTTCAAAATAAACGCCATCGGCTGGTTTAATATTACGCTAGCCGGACACTCTGATCCTACTAAACGGCTGTTTACCAAAATAAAAAGTATACCCAAAATTGCAGCAAAACTTCAGCTAATTGCAGCTGTTAAGAAAAAAATTTAAGCTTCAGCCGTTTTCAAAATAAACGTCATCGGCTGGTTTAATATTACGCTAGCCGGACACTCTGATCCTACTAAACGGCTATGTTTACCAAAATAAAAAGTATACCCAAAATTGCAGAAAAACTTCAGCTAATTAAGAAAAAAATTTCAGCTTCAGCCGTTTTCAAAATAAACGTCATCGGCTGGTTTAATATTACGCTAGCCGGACACTCTGATCCTACTAAACGGCTATGTTTAACAAAATAAAAAGTATTCCCAAAATTGCAGCAAAACTTCAGCTAATTGCAGCTGTTAAGAAAAAAATTTCAGCTTCAGCCGTTTTCAAAATAAACGTCATCGGCTGGTTTAATATTACGCTAGCCGGACACTCTAATCCTACTAAACGGCTATGTTTACCAAAATAAAAAGTATACCCAAAATTGCAGCAAAACTTCAGCTAATTGCAGCTGTTAAGAAAAAAATTTCAGCTTCAGCCGTTTTCAAAATAAACATCATCGGCTGGTTTAATATTACGCTAGCCGGACACTCTGATCCTACTAAACGGCTATGTTTACAAAAAAAAAAAAAGTATTCCCAAAATTGCAGCAAAGTTTTAAAAATTGTATATATTTTGATTAATTTTATAATTTTTGTAAAATATTTTTTATATAAATAAAATACCAACCCTTTTATATTTTTTGATCAGGGCGAGGGCATGAATCATAAGAACACGACACGATAGTATAAACGATCGTGAAAAAAAACGATAGACGATTGTCGTAATTTATTTTTGATATCAAGAGTTACGATAGAATTGCTATCGTTTTTTAATGGTATAAATTTTAATTTGGTATAATATTACCAACTTAAAATATTAAATTTATTACCAACCCCACCATATAAAATGACCAGCTGTCCTGTCACTTTCAAGATTTTTTAAATTTTTTTTTTTTTACTTTTTTTTTAATATTGTTGTTATTGTTTATGTTTTAGGTAATGTTTTAGTTTAGTTTAAGTTTTGTGTATAACCGAATTTTTTGTTCGTTAAACTTAAAAATTGTAATTTCATCTTCTGAAAATGCGGAGGGAGTGATTAATAAAAAATTGATACGGAAAAATTTATATTCAATTCGTTTCTACAAAAAATATGTTGGCCGATGGCTGCATTCTGCATTTTTTCACAAGATAGCATTTTTTACAGGCAAAACTGTAAAAATATAGCTTTGTAGCAAAATTTTCTCTCTAGAAACGAATTCACCATTAAGGAATGGGAGCAACCCTTTGGAACTTCCCAATAAACCATATTTATTTCCCCGTAAAATTTACTATAAGAAAATATACAAGACAATTTATTTTATGTTCAGCAAAAGTGCTAGCGGCTCATATCAATACCAAGTTGGTAAAGATTATATGATAGGTATGGCGTATGGCACAGTCGCACAGTGCACAATTTCAACAATATCTTCAGAAGGACAAAAGAAATGGAAACGACAAGAAATGTAAAATAACTCAATAACTCGATAAAAATACATTGCTTATTTTAGTACCTACATAATATTAGAAATATTTTTATTGTGTGTATTTTTTCAAATTATTTTAAAACATCAATAAAACTAAACTAACACAATAAAAACATAATTTTAAATTAATATAATAATAAAAATCAAATAATTATACTTAAATTTTTGTTTGTAAACATTTATTAAACTTATTACTACACTTCACGATAGCTTATTTGATATCTTGTAAATTTAATAGATAAAACGATACTCATTTCACGATATCGTTTCATATGATTCTGATTAAATGGTCTAAAATCGAAATCGTTTTATACACGATACGTCATTATAAATTTGACAACCCAGTGACGGTTGTCGTCTCTTATGATCCTAAATTTCAATTAAAACGATACACGACTATCGCTATCGTCTCTTATGATTAATGCCCAGGTTGAAATATTGAAGCTTTTATTTAATAAACAGCCTTTTATATTTTTTTTATTTTTAATAATAAGTTTTTGTGAGCAGCTTTACAATATTGTTTAGCTTTATTTATTTTATCTAATTTTCATAAGTTAATTTATAATAGGAACAAATTTTAGTAATTTGTAATAGAAAAAAAATTTCTTAATTTTAATGATTTATAATAGTGATAAAACTTATTTATTATATTACATTATATTATAGGTTTTTCACTTCTAATTCAAGTTTTGCTTCATATATCTAAAGATATATGAAGCTTTGTGGTGGAGATGCAAAAAAAAAAAAAAAAGAGATTTTAATTGATTAACCCATTTTCGATATCAAGGAATCCGAATCCGTGATAAAACTTTCTGTGTCCGCCGTACGCCGTACGCAGGGTAAAAATGCTCTTTTTGCAATGCTTAGAAATAGTTGTAAACCAATTCCGATTTTGACAAAATTTTACAGAAATGTAAACAAATATACGTACATACACACTATCTAATTAATTTTTTAAAAAATTGGGGGTATCGGAAGCAGCCTCACGTTTTTATGGGGCTTTGAAATTTGAATTTTGGAAATTTAAAATAGCTATAAAATCCTCTATATTTAAAGTAGTATATTCTACTTTCTACATAAGGTAGAGAGGGTAAAAGTATTTCGAAATTATATGGAAATTAACCCCCTCACCCCTTTCAGGTTGCAAGGGGGGTGTTTATAAAATAAGTTACACTCCCTCTGTGCAGGGGTAGATTTAAAAACTGAGAAAATACTTTGTTAATAATATAGTCTTACATCTTTACCGAAAAAATCAATCCTCTAACCTCAATCCCCGGTATTTTACAGGAGTAACAAATTTAACATTTTTAAATTTCATACACAAAAGGGTGATTGAACAAAAGGGATATCAAGCACTCTTCCAACTTGTCAGCTTTTTTCATTTCAAATTCAATTTTTTTCACTTAAAATTCAATGTTTTTATTTCAAATTCATTTTTTTTCATTTCACATTCAATTTTTTTTATTTCAAATTCAATGTCTTTATTTCAAATTAAATTTTTTTCATTTAAAATTCAATATTTGAAAATAAATTGATATTTTATTTTAAAATTTTTTAAACTGAAGAAACTAAGTATTTTTAAGCAAAACAAGAAAGATAAAGTGTTAATGTTAATGTTTTTAATTTTTGGCTATAGCTAGTTTAACAATATATTTGTTTTGTTTAAAAATATTTAGTTTCTTCAGATTTTAAAATGTTTAAAATAAAATATCAATTTATTTTGAAATATTGAATTTTAAATAAAAAAAAATTTAATTTGAAATGAAAAAAAATTGTTCCAGCCGATTACATTTATTTTGAAAACGGCTGAAGCTGCAATTTTTTTCTTAACAGCTGCAATTAGCTGAAATGTTGCTGCAATTTTGGGTATACTTTTTATTTTGGTAAACATAGCCGTTTAGTAGGATCAGAGTGTCCGGCTAGCGTAATATTAAACCAGTCGATGACGTTTATTTTGAAAACGGCTCAAGCTGCAATTTTTTTCTTAACAGCTGTAATTAGCTGAAGTTTTGCTGCAATTTTGGGAATACTTTTTATTTTGTTAAACATAGCCGTTTAGTAGGATCAGAGTGTCCGGCTAGCGTAATATTAAACCAGCCGGACACGTTTTTCTTGAGAACGGCTAAAGCTGCAATTTTTTTATAAACGGCTGCAATTAGCTGCAATTTTGCTGCAATTATTGGCATACTTTTGATCTCGTCTGGCTAAAGTGGTCGGGCTAGCGTAATAGAGCTAATACTTTTTTATTATTAAAAGTTATAATTCTTAAATACTTAATATAGTGCGGTGTACGGACTTTTCGTGTGGGCATTTATCCGAGCACAGCTCTTAACGACACATTTTTTATGTAATTGAAACATTATTCAATAACAATTGTGCACAATTATGGTTAAAGTTCCAACATAGTCAGGCTTCAATGTTTCATACCAGTCGTTAAAAAGAAACAAAATACCGAGATCGACTTCCATTATGAATACTAAAAGCAATGTTTACGGTTTGAGTTACGAATTCTAGATTGTAAACTGTTGGAATACAAATTTATAACATGGGATGTGAATCAGGTTTTGTGCACAGCGAGCGTAGTTTAGTCAAATTAATACATTTAAGTCTTTAAATATGTTACGTTTGGGATGAACTACAACAAAATCATTAGACCATTATAATTAATAATTTTACAGAAAATAAAGAGATAGACAAAAGTGATATTTTTGATGTGATTACAGAATGACATGCACATGATATACATTATGTCGAATTACATTGGATATTTTTACATTTCGATAAAAAAAAACATATTTTAAAAGTATAGAAAAATTATGAATTTGCTTGATCGACAATATTAGTTTCTTCATAATATTATTATACAACCTTCTGCATAAAAATCAACCCTGGTGGCTTTTTTTATTTCTGCCATTCATAAGTATTCCACATAAAATAAAAGCAAGATTATTAAAAAATATTATTTATAATAATTAGATTTCAATAATAAATTGTGAACAATTTATTCAAACTTAAGTTTTTCATGTGAAAGAAAACGAAGTATTGCATATTTTCTAAGTTAAGAGCCGTTGTCTTTGAATTCTTGCGATGCAATTGGTACATATTGTTGGTGTAATTGTCTGCAGACCATCTTCCATAAGACTTTCTAAGGATCTTAATCTTTGTTGTTTGATGGTCAAATCTGATTTTCTGTTATTAAGAATACTTGATAACTTTCTTTAGAGCTCTCTATTAACATTTACTTTCTTGAACGAACCTATTCTTATTTCATAATAAATAAATCCAACCGTACTTATGCAGCCTATTACATGAACATTATTACTTTTGAAAAAGCTGCTATAGTGGGTGCATCTTGTTCCCTTCAATGATCTGCATCTTGTTCCCTTCAATTGAAATATGAAGTGGGTGCATCTTGTTCCCTTCAATTAAAATAATATGAATGTTTAAATTCGTTTCATCTATAAACAAAATAGGTTTATTTTGGGACTGAAATTCCAAAAGACATTCCACAAACTCTTTTCGCTTTGGTTTGCTCTCAAGGGAGTTTCCTTTTTCAGGTTCATATCTTAAATATTTTAGCGAATAACAGAGAGTATCTAAATGTTTTGAAACTGTTGTTTTTGAAATACTAAAGATAAATTTTTCTTCAAACGATACACCGAGATCCGTTTATGTAATACGACAGTTTTTTCGATCATTTCAACAAAATAATCTAAATTAATTTCAGTAATTCTGCTAAATCTTTTCCTTCCTCGTTTATATATGGTTTCTCTTTCTTCCTTTGATATCCAACGATATGATATTGATTATAGAACGTTAATTGTACGTGCAAGTTGTCGCCAGTGTCCATCATCCATGTTTCACACGGCAAGTAATTGGATTTTTTTAGATTCTTTTTTTATTTTTTTATTTTCGTAGACATATTTTAGGCCTTTCAATTTTGCTATACAAACACATTATGAACAATTGCAATTTGGCTGTTTAATTTAAACAATTTGTAGAAAATCAAGTTTACTTTTCTCATTTTATTTTTAACAATTCTCATATTGAAATTTACTGTATTCTCATCTCATATTGAAATTTACTATTCCAATATTGAAGTTTACTATTCCACTTTGAAATTTACTATTTTCGTTTTGAGGTTTACTATTCTCATTTTGAAACTAACATGGTACCATAATAAAAAAATATTAACGCATAATTTATTTATTTAATTTAATTAAATTGGTACACTGACAAAAATTTAAGTTTGTTTTTTAAATTTAAAAGTTTCTATATAGTTCCACACAGAAATTAGTTTAATAATAAGACTTCTAAGTTTTATTTAATTCATAAACTTTTTGGTGTAAATTCAAAACCAGCTAGTTTAAATTTCTATTAATTTAGTTTGAATTATAAACTTAAAAGAGTAAAACTGACAAGACATATTTAGTTCGAAAAGTTTAATTTTTAGATATTTTTTTCTAGATTTTGTATTATGCGAGTCTTAATTATAAACCCGTATAGTTTAAATAATTAAACGATTTAGTTTAAAATCAAATGAGGTTAAAGTTTAACGAAAACTAAAATATGGCAGAAGATTTACATTAAAATTTCCATAAACTTATTAAATACAGGATTGGTTTAAAATTAAACGAGCCATAAAAAAGACATCGTTTCGACATGTTTAATTTTAAACCAATTCTGTATTTAATAAGTTTATGGAAATTTTAATGTAAATCTACTGCCATATTTTAGTTTTCGTTAATCCTGTGTCCTTTTTTAAATGTTATGCAACCTAAAAAAGAAATATATAAATTGAATAAAAACAAACACAATTATTTTATTTGTAATACACAGTAGATTTATTCATTTATTTTAAATTAATTTTCGATATAATAAAATATTTATTATTAATAACTGAATCAAATGTTTGTTTAATTTTTAAATCATTTAAATTTATAATTTTTTTTTCATTTGATAATTCAATTTCAAATGATACAAAATCTTTTTCTTGTAGCGTAGGAATTTTTTTTTTTTTCGTTACTGCCGAAACATTTAATTACACAAAAGTTACCACTTAAATTATTCATTTTATATTTTTATAAATAATCCACTTCACTTGATATATATACTATGTGAACAAACTGAGTGTTATTGTTGCAATTATTTTTTGCGTGTTATAGCTGCATTTTTTTTATATGTAAACAAACTGCGTGTTATTGTTATAAAATTTAAACTTTGTGGTGAATTTTTTAGTTAAATCAGTCTAAATTTAGATACGCGTTTCATCATGTTTGCATAATAAAGAAAAAAGTTTAAAATTTAGGAATTGCAGGTTAATTTTAAAACCTTAAATTTGTATTTCTAAACTCTTAAAATTACTTTAGAAAAACTCCTGAAACTATGCAAAAAAACCCTTCTTAAAATTTAAAATAAAAGTTTAGAAATAAAACGTATTAAACTATTTATACTTTTTAATCTGAATCTTATACGGACAAAATGGCGTTTTATGCGTTTTTAAACTTTGGCAGTGTAAGATTTAGATAGAAAAGTTTAACTAATAAGTAAATAATTTAAATAGAAACTCATAATACTTATGTATAAACTTTTAAGTTTAAATTATTTTTTTAAAACTTTTTTGTTTAGAAAACTCCAGTAAACCGGAAATATTCATCGAAAGTTTAAAAAATAAACTTAAATTTTTGTCAGTGTATTTAATAAAATTAACTAATTACTAAATTAGATTGACCATTTTCTGTTATACAGCATAAAAATTGAATTAACTTTATGAAAGTTGAAAACATGAAATTTCAGGTAAATCTATAAAATGGTTTTCATATGAAGTTTAGTTTTGTCACAAATTAAACTAATAAAAAAAATCATAAATTTTCTATACCCTAAAATATTCCTCATTATAAATAATGATGTTCGTATTAATAATGTATATTATATACTAAAAAATATATATATTTTTCACCTTATCGAAAATGTTTCAAAAAAAAAATAGTTTCATTCAAAATAAATGAGTACTTTTTATCTGAATCTGAAAAATATAAATACAATTTTAATAAATGTTTTCGAATAATTAAATATATTTACAAATATATTGAAAATTTGTTATGATATGACAAATTGATAACTACGATATAATGGTATATGATTTGCGGATAATTGACCGAATGCGCACAATTCCATGAATAACTTACCAAACAAATATTAACCGATTAAAAACAGACAAATTCAGAGGTAAAATCAAAATGCATAAATTAGATTTATTTCCTGTTTTTAATAAAACATTTTTTTTTTTAATTTGTACTATTGATTAATTCTGAATTCGGGCAATTATGTTTTAGGTACATTTGCATTCGGTCAATTTATGTTTGGTCAATTGTGAAATAGTTTTCGATCAATTAGCCGGCCACCATACTATAAATAAATATCTAACAAATAAATAAAAGAATGGAACAATCAGAAAATATTTATTAAGAAAAATAATTCATGAATAAAACAAGATTAATTTCGTATTTAAATAATGAGGACAAAATTAGAATTACATGCCATCAGAAAATATAATTTATCCTCAGAATTGATAATTACAAAAAAAGCATCTGCTAACTAGGGGGAGCAGATAACTCGTAGTTATATTTTACAGTTAATCTATGTTCAGCAATTTTTTGTAATTAACAGTACCTGTTTTGTATAGCGACTAACTCGTTTGTTTTGTCACTGGTTTGGTTGAGTTGGATAGTATACCTAGGGAAGGTCCTATCACCGTAGTATTTCTGAAATTCTTGGAATAATTGAGAGGATAGCTTGGGTAGGTCCAATCAATTTGGTGTACCTGCAATGTTCTAAGTAAAAGAGCCTTTAACGCTTAATTAAAAACTGATTTATTTCCATAATTTGTAAGACTATTTATACTAATTTTACTCTAGTTTGACAATTTTGTTTCCCACGATTAGTAATTGAATTACTTATAAATTTCTCAAGATATAACTAAAAATATTCACCGTATCTAATATCATTAATTTACTTAACCCTTCTCCTGTTGTAGGGTCACATGTGACGCCAAATGAGTATTGAATTTAGACTACCATCGCCATTTAAAAATTTGCCGTAATGTCCCGTTATGACTTTGTTTAAATATATTATATTGTTATTATTTTTCTTACTAATGTAAAAAATACTGAAAAATGTAAGTTTGAGGACGTGTGTTTAAACTTAACGTATTGGGGTCACTTGTGACCCCAGTGTAAATTTGTAAAGAAAAAGTGTTTATTTGTTCAGTGGATTCAAACAAAACGAACTGTAGCATTGTTGTTTTTAGTGTTGTTCGGTAAATCAAATATTTCGGTAAATTTTTTCAATAAGTTATTTAGTTATTTCGTTTTTGTGTCCAAAAAAATGAATTCTAGGAGACATATGGAGGTGGTATGTATATTTTTATTTTCTAATAAGTATTTTTGTACTTATACAACATAAATTGCAATTCGGAAACCAGTACTCTGATAGGTTCGTGTGATGATCTCAGTTAAACTGGCAACTGGGAAGACGAAATTGATGGATGACGATATTCTATCAGATATTGAGGCAGATGTAATTGCATTAGCTGCTGAAACAAACTCAAGTAATGGTAATATATAATACAGGTTTCATATCCATGCTGCTATATGAAAGCATATTTTGTTAGCTAAAACCTACATATCCAAAAACAAGGAAGTAGTTTGGACAACGCAGGTGCCCACGTGTACTGGCAGGATTGGATCACAAAATATAATTTTTGAAAGATTTGGCCCCACCACTTATGCAAAACAGCGAGTAACCAATATACGGTCAAGTTTTGATTTAGTGTTTACAATTTCAATGCAAAACACTGTAAACCGGTACACAAATTTAGAAGGGCGGCGTGTTTTTGGTGACATCTGGTCGGATATTGACAACATTACATTCGATGCATACCTCGGATTAATAATTTTGGCAGGTAAGATAACATTTACAATATTTGGTATTTCTATACATAGCTTTATGCTTTACATATTTCATGTATTGTTGAATTATTTGCGATATTAGGTGTATATCGTTCCTATGGTGAATCAGTTGAGAACTTGTGGGATGATTAACATGGTCGCCCGATATTCAGATCTACTATGCCGTTACTAAAATTTCAAAATAATACTAGAGTTGTCAGATTTGATAGCAGAACTGATCAAACAGAGCGACGTCAAAGTGACAAATTGGCACCAATTAGACATTGCTGATTTACGATCACGTTTTTCTGTAGTCAATGTAAATTTTTTAGCATTTGCAATCATTTTTGAAGAACAACCAACAATTTCTTGAACTTTTTTATAAGTGTTGCCATCACTAATTAATTTTAAAATCAAATCTCTTTTTTCTGTAGTACAATGTTTTTTACGTCCCACTTTTTACCACAAATAAAAATTATAATAATAATTATAATAATGTAAAATAAATACTTACTATTGCTTTTAATTTACGTCTAAAAATATAAAACAATTTAAAAAATATAACCTTAAAAACAACTAATTTTTGCGAGTACTTCTATTATTTTGATCGACCAAAAAAAATTTATTATAAAATAATGCATATATCAAAAAGCACCGTTAAAATTTTGTATTATCAGAGTATTCTCTTGGTGATAATATTATTTAAATTACTCATTTTTGCAAAAAGTGTCAAAACAGATGAATAGTAACGAAAATAAATGCAAAAATAGATTTTATAAAAATGCACTGCTATTATTTTGACCGCAGCTGTATTTTTATATATACATATGTATATTTTTTTTCTTTTTGGCCCCATATGGCCCTTTTTACCTGAAACATTACCCAACGAGATGTACTATCATCGAGACCTTTAATTTCATACCCCACATGATTTTTTTGGGCCTCATTTTCCAGGCCCCCCACATGACCCACGTTGCTCCAAACACTACCATTACTTGCCCCAAAGATATCTACTCTTCCAGACCTTAAATTTGATACCCCACATGTTTTTTTTTCATTTTTGACCCCATTTTTTGGGGGCCCCACTTGGTCCCAGTTATCCGAAACACTACCGAACGTGATGTACTCATCAATACCTTTAATTTGATACCCCACATGACTTTTTTGAAAATAGGCCCAAACCCCCCGCCCCGTCGCTGGGCCTTGAAAATTATGTGGCACCGAATGGGTCATAACACGAGCTTAAGGTCCAAATTTCTTTTAAATCGGTCTAGCCGTTTAGGAACTATGCCCAGGTGAGGAAAACATGAATTGTAAATTCAATAAAAGGAAAGTAAAAACAGAAATATTTTAATGGGACGCTTTTATCTTGGCCGTTTTATGGACAAGTTTTATCCGGCCGTTAACATTTTTTTTTTCATATTTTTTAATAAATACTTGCTAATTTTTTTTATGTAAATATCATGAACATTTGAATTTTTTTGTTTGATTAAAATAAATTTAAGTAAAAAATAAAATTGTAAATGAATAAATAGAAAACAGTAAAAAATAAAATTAATTTTGAATATTTTTTAAAAAAAACCAGAATATTTTTTTTTATAATTTTTTTATATATAAACTTAAATAAAAAGAACCAAATAAATATAACAAGCCTTTTCATAATTCAATTTCAATTTTATTCGCGGGACTGTACTTTTATTTGCTTTATTTTACTTTACTTTGACCGATCTGATTTTTGACTCGACTGACTGATAATGAGTGCTAAAAAAAATTTATCAATTATTGATCTATTGTTAATTATTATTAACGGTTCTGCGCAACGTTTCGGGTACATATGGTATATTTTTATTTACCAGTAAATGTGTCGCAATAAATTGTCGCGTCTGGGAATTCAAAGGGTTGTAAGTTAAATTTCGTTGAAGGATCTTTCATTTTGGTTAACAGTTCTTTCATTTTGGTTAACAGGTCTTCTTGCTGATCTTTTGCTATCTTGAGATTGAACTCACTTTATATGGAGGAAATGTATGAAATACGTGAAAGGCTCTCCGCGACTGAATTTTCAGAGCCTTTCACGTGAACGATGTCTGTCGTGAATTGAACGATATTGTAACGGAAATTTTGTTTATCGGATGGTTTTTTTTTATTTTTGATCACATATATAAGAAAAAATAATATTAAGTTTGTGTCTTAGCAATTTTATATATCATATATTTTTATACATGATCACAAATATAATTAGATTTTTTTGTTCATTGTTGAATATTCCATATTTATTGGTGATGGGTAACAGTTTTTTATTCGGATGATAATTTTCTAGGCCAAAAATAAAAATTTCTAGAAGAATAGTTTATTTTATCGTCTGAGATTACGGTTATTTTCTTATCATACGGTGCGCAATAGGGTTGCCAACTTTTGATTCGACCAAAAGCGTATTCAAATTTCTTTTCACCATATAGTAACAAAAATGACAAATAATTGCAATAAATAAAAATTAAGATAAAATAATAAAACTCTTTTATTTATACAAAAAAAAAAAAAACTTTTATTTATGAAAAATAAGAAATTGATTTCAGTAAATGAAATTCATATAAAATAAAAAAGTCTACATTTCATTGACTTGTTACAACATAGCAAATTCATTACTTACACAATACTTAATTAATTTCAATGAATGAAATTGATAAAATAAACAAAAATAAAAACAAACAAATATTTTTTATAAATTGTTGACTAAACAAATATTTTTTATAAATGTAGGTAAATAATCATACCAAAATACTTAGTTTGAAATAATTTTTAATTTTTAGTTTTAAATTTATATTTTTTTGTGCATTTAGCTGCCTCGATTAATTTTTTATTTAAATCTGTGTTTTTTTTTATAAAAGTAGCAAATTACACTGCACGTCATCCCAAAATTGAAATTGATTAATAATTCTGCTTTGACCATATCTGTTTGGAGTCTATTTCGCTGTTTGGAGTCTCTTTCGCTTTCCCATTACGCTAAATATACGTTCAACGTAACAATTGTTTGGTGGAACAGCAAATACATATTTGCAGAGTTTAAGCAACATTGAAGAATCTTTGTTAATTTGAAAATATTGTATCCATTTTTCAACGCAAGTACCAGTTAATAATGGAATAGTTTCATTTAAAATTCGCAATTCAGAAAAAAGTTTATCGCCATCAAATTCTACTCCGAACATAGAGTTGCTACTTTGGATACTTGTTCCAGTAATAGTTGTTCATCCAAGTTGAATGAACTACAAATATTAAGAACGGAATATGTGCTAATATCGAACCATTTACTTAAATATGTTAGCATTCTATTGTAAATTTCTACTCCTTCTGTATTTAGTTTATTCCTTTCTGATGTGCTTAAGTGTCGTATATTTTGGTGAACTTTAAATCCAAAAAACAGATTAATTCCTTTCTTAAATCATCGAAAATACGATAAACCTGAGGTGCTTGAATGTAGTTACTTTCTACTATTTTTATTACCTTTTGGAAAAGATTCATAAAATTATGTACAAAATAAATTTACAATTCTGGCAAAGAAACTTCGTTGTTCAACCCATTTTCATTTTGTCCTAAAAATTTCCATATGCTCTTATTAACATTTTCTTTTCCTTTACTAATAAAGTAACCCAGTTCGTCAGCAGCCTATCAACTGCAGCATAAGGAGATAAAAACCTGGTTGGAACATGACGTAAATTTGTCGAATATTCGCAATCTACGAATTATCAAAATTCTTTTAGGTTTGCTACCTCTTTGGCGGAAGATGAAAACACCGCAAATATTTTCAAAACCAAATTTTCCACGTCGTAGGTCGGTAATTCTAAACCAAATTTCACAGTGTTATGGAGAATGTGAACATTGCAATGTCCAGATATCAACTTAGGTAAAATCAAATGATTTTTTAAATGTACAAGCACAGAATTATTCTTACCAAAATTAACCGGTGCGTTGTCAGCTCCATATGACACCAATTTATTCCGGCTAAGTCCAGCATCGTCAATACATTTTATAAGTTGATTAGCAACCACAATTGACGTTTCATTCGAATCTTCATAAAAATTTAGAATTGCATTTACAGGACCTTTTTCTTCGTCAAAAAATCTGACTGATACGGAAAACATTTTTTTATTACCTTTATTGGATGCATCTGTACAAATTGCATATGGATTATTTTGAATTAGTTTTAGAATAATTTCTAGTGAATATGGTGCGAGCACTAACTCAACTAAAGCCACAACTAAAACTAATTGTGTCGTCCACAATTGAGCTGTTTGGCATTTTTTGAATCTTGGAAAATATTTTTTAGAATTTTATTGCCACAATCTTGCGACAAATAACTGTGATGAGTTTTACACCATGATATGTTAATATCAATTCCGAAATAGTCACTTCGTCAGTATTGGAATTTGATGTTCTAAAAAAATTACTTAAAGTTGTAGATGATTTATAACTCTCCATTAGTTTTATATGACGTTCTGCCTGCATGTGTTGCTTCAAAGCACTAACACCTCGGTACTTTATGGTGAATGTAATTTTACAAATTCGACAATGAATATTGTGTATATCATCTTTATTTTTAATAATCCAGTGTTTAATATCTTCGTCCTCAAGCCAGGAATTATTGAACTTGTACAATCCTTTTTTATTTGTATGTTTTAATATTTTTGCGGGTGTCCTGTTTTTCTCAAATTCAAGCTCGCTGTTACTTGAATTTTGTTGGACATTTAATTTTTTTGGCCAATATTTGGATGGTTTTTTTAAAAGTTTTTTTTCTGAAAAAAAAAATATATATAACAATATTAATTTTAATTTTGGTGATATTCCAAATCGTGATTTTTTTAAATAATTTTTTTTAGAAAAAAAAACAACAATTATAATCATAAAAATAAAATAAAATATATTAATTAGTGCAAAATACTGATTTTTTTTTGAAAATAAAATTATATATACTATATAACAATAAATATATAGATATGTATCATATACCAAATCGTGAATTTTGCTTGAATTTTGGTAATTTTTTTTTAATTTTTGTTCTGAAAAAAAATATATAACAATAAAAATATAATACTGTACATTTAATTTTTTTTTAACATTGAACATTGAATTCCTTGGTAACATCCAAGAATTGTGTAGAGTGTTATATTTTTTTAATTCTAATCAAAATTAGATAAGATTTCTTGGTGGTGTAAAGACCAAGAATTACATAAATCAGTAAATAAGGTACATCTACATTTTAGCCGTTTGCTGATAAAAATATGTTGTGGATAAAATCATCCTTATTTGATGATCACTAAATAATTGCTGGAGGTCCGGAGTCAGCTGTGTTTTTTTTAAATTAGTTTTTTTATCAAATTTAGATTTTTTTTAAAGAAGTTTTTTTGTTTGTTTTAAATTAGAGTTTTTTTTTTATTTAAAGTTTTATAAAATTAAAGATTTTGTTTATGATTATTATGGGTTCAACTCCGGTTAAATTTAATAATATTTTTATTATTCTGCTTAGCAGAACTAGGTTTTTTTTTCTTCGTTCAGCAGCAGGCCTGATGCAGAAGCAGAAAAGGAAAAACCCAGGTATTTCTGTAACAATACTATTATTTTTTCCCGAGTTCGACCGATATTTTGATTTTTGCTAAAAATATTTAATAAAATTTTGTTTGCAAAGTGTGAATACTTATATTTTGATATATTTTTTTCTATAACTACTTAATTTTTTTTTTTAATTTGTTAATTTTGATTTTTTTTTATGTGCAAAATATAAAAATTGTTAAATCTTCATTTTTTTAAAAAAAATACTGATTTTTTTGAATTCGTAAAGAATAATAATTTGTCAACTTTGATTTTTGTTACAAATAGTTTTTTTTTTGCAAAATATGATTACTTTTAAATTTAGATTTTTTTTTTTTTAATTCTTAATTTTTTTTTTATTAGTTAATTTTGATTTTTGCTAAAAATATTGATTTTTTTTTTAAATTTGTAAAATATAATAATTTTTAAATTTTGATTTTCGTAAAAAATATTTTTTTTTTATTTGAAAATTTTGTTTTTTACTAAAAATATTTAATTGTTTTTGCAAAGTATGATCAATTAAAATTATTTTTCTCATTTTTTTGTATTCATATATTAATTAAATTGAATCCTGGTGCAACTGAATTTTTTTATAATAAATATTATGGAATTTTGTGGTTAGAAAACTAAAATTATGTTTTAGTGTATTTTTTTTTTGAAGATTTTCAGATCGGCGAGTCAGACAGGGGTTTGGCCCTGTCTGTAACATAATGGTATGATTTGCTATAGGAAAACCGTGTGAAATATATTTAAATTAAGTCATTTTACGTTTTCATGGTAGGGTGGGTAGCAGAGGTGGTATGCAACACTTAAATATCACCAATTTTTTTTTGTACAACAACATTATTAATATATTTTGGGATTTAGATTTTTTATTTATTTTTTTATTTGATTAAGATTTGTTTTTTTAAAGCACGCAAATAATTTTTTTGTAATGTGACGGTGGTGTAAATTGAAACTCCCCATATCTCTCTGAGGTAAGCTAGAGCAAAGCTAGGCGTGCTAAACTACCAAGTATAGATTGAATTAACAACTTTCAATTAAAAAGTTTTTCATTAAGATAAGTTACATTACAATATACTCTAAGTGTCTTGTTTGTCGTGGGCTTCGTTCGTTTTTTGATTTCATAGCAAAAGTTAGAGGTGTGTGATCTGTGAAGATTCTGTATTGTCTTCCCTCAACGAAATATCGGAAGTGTTTTATGGCTAAGTAAATAGCTAAAAGTTCGCGGTCAAAAGCAGATTATTTGCGTTCTGCTGTTGAAAGTTTTTTTTAAAAGAAAGAGATAGGCTCCCAGTGATCGTCGTTGAGCGTTGAGCGTCGTTGAGTCAGTTGCAATGCTGTATTGCCCGTCTAGTAACGGGTATGCCAAAATCGTAGCATTGGTCAGAGCTTCCTTGACCTTATCGAACTGCTGCACTGCTGGTCTAGCTCTGCAGGTCATTTTTTTTTTTTTTCGAATTTTGGCTTTTGAAGTAACAGCGTTAGATGCGAGTGCATTGTTAGCACCAAGTAGCGAGATTTGGCAAAAATCGGTGATAATAATTTATCATGCCGATGAAACGCTGAATCGATTTTACTGATTCAGGTCTAGGGAACTATCTGATAACTTTTATTCTGCCATACGATGGAAAAATGCTAGAAGAATTGATTGTGCGGCTGAGGAAATCAATTGACTCGACGACTCCAAATACTCATTTTGATGAATTAAGAGTGATTCCGTACTCTGAGAATCGCTTGAAGAGTTTTTCTAGGTGCTGTAGATGTTCATCTTCCGTTTTACTCGCGATGAGAATATAGACGAAATCTAAGTCTCTACAGACTTCGTTGATGAAACGTTGGAATGTTTGAGCAGCGTTTCGTAATACGAACGGCATCCGCAAAAACTCAAACAGCCCGAAAGGTGTGGTAATTGCTGTTTTGTGGATATTATCCGGAGCCACCGGTATAAGGTGGTAGGTCCTGACCAAATCTACTTTTGAAAAGATGGTACAACCCTGCAAGTTCATAGAGAAGTTCTGTATGTGGGGTATTGGGTACCTATCTGGGATTGTCGCGTCGTTTAATCGTCTGTAGTCTCCACATGGCCACCAATCAAAATTATTCTTCTTTTTGACCATGTGAAGTGGAGAAGAAACTGAAGAGTTGGACTGTCTGCAAATGCCAATATCAGCCATGTGCTGAAATTCTATCTGGACAATTTTGTAACGCGTTGCGTCGAGACGTCGTGATCTTGCGAACAGTAGATTGCATTTGGTTTCAATATGATGCACAACACTGTGTTTGACAGGAAGGAAGTAGTTGGTAGGTTGAAGGTTGTGTTAGTGTGTAGGGAATTTTGCTAGTAAATCATTAAATTTGTTAGGAGAGGAATATTGTTTGATGGACAAGGAGATGTTAGTAGTTGTTAAAGAAGGATCAGTATGTGAAATAGTGGAAACGTGGATGAGCGTTTGTGAATCGACCAAACGTTTTCGCTTCACGTCAACTAACAGGCCAAATTATTGTAGAAAATCGGCGCCAATTACAGGGTGCTGAACGTTGGCAACAATAAAAGGGTGTGAAATTTTTTTTCGAAGGCCCAGATTTAATGCTAACAATTTTGTGCCGAAGGTGTGTATTACGGAGCCGTTTGCTGCTGTTAGTAGTAAGTCCGTTTTTTGTCTCCTGTCTGTAGATAGATTTTTTGGTATGACCGATAAGTCAGCACCGTTGTCGATTAAAAAGGTCAGTCCTGAATTAATATCCTTTATGAATAACCGGCTAGTTTTGTTACTGTGTGAACGACCGGTTTCAGCCACAGCTTTTTCTAGTTTTTTTGATTATTTGATGTTTCGTTTTCTGTTGTTTTTAAAATTTTTGTACACACGGATATTTGGGCTTTATCGCCGAATCTTTTGTGATAATAGCATAACTTATCGTTTGAGTCTCGTGGTTTACTGTTTGATCGCGTGCGTGAGTTTGGTCGTGAAGTGTTGTTTGATAAATATCTGCTTCTTCTGTTGCCGAATTCTCTGGTATCTAGTTTTGAGAGTATGGTTTCTAGTCTAGAAAGTCTTCGTTCTAGGTCGCTACTAAAGCAACATTCAGCGCTTGTGGAAGACGACGCAACCAGAGTTTTTTGATGATACTTGGTTCGAAAGTGCTACCACCTGTCTGTTTCATTGACCGATACAGTGCTTATTAGGGATTACAATACCAACTGAAAAAGCATTATTTTTTACGATAATTTTATCGCTCATTACCGGTAAATTCGGTAAAAAAAAAATTATAGTATGGCATGAAACAAAAATTTCTTATAATAAGCCATGGAATTAAAAGTCAATATTTATTCATGTGGATAATCATTACAAACAAAAATCATGTTCATTGCTTTGTTTAGTAACCAATGTATTTGGAAAAAAAATTATGTTCTAAGTAAGCTATGTTTTTTGAATAATTTAATGTTCTTGCTTATACTAGAACTAGAGTGTTGATAGACTCAGAACGTGCGTTCTCTGCTGCTGAAGCTCATACTCATTTACTCATTTTTTAGCACAAAAATTAGGTTCAATCTCAGTGGCAGAAGCACGATTTATGCTTTTTGCACGCATATTTTAAAAATGATCATTCATTAAAAAATTATTACTTAACATATAAGTATTTATATGTTGTTTTTATTTTACATTATTATTTTATTTTTTTAGATTATTTTTTTGTGATTTTTTTTTGGTTTTGTTATGTGTATTAACACATAATGCACATAACAAGACGTTTCTTAACGTCTTTGTATTAATACACATAATAAGACGTTTCCTAACGTCTTATATTTATTGATTAGTGGCGGATCGGCGATGACGTCTATGACTGAATCACATATTTCGGCGGGAAGAGCGGAAATTGTCAAGCAGAATTTTGTCTCGTCCTTACTTATTCTAAAAATTGAAAAATGTGCTTCTGTCTGAATGAACCAAGTCGTTTTTTCAACAAAAAATATATTGTTTAAAAAAATAAATAAACGGATGGTAATAATTTTTTATCGACAATGCGTGATGCAAAAGTACAGTATGTGGTGCAATATTCGGGCAAACGAGAAAATAAAATTGATTTTTAAATAAATAAATTTGCAGAATGAAAATATAATATAAAATATATTGTAATAAAAAAATATATAATATGTTATAATGCAAATATAATAAAAATATATACATATATGCAAATTTTTTGTACAAATGTTGTAATGTGTTTTAGTTTTGGTATGTATATTGTATTTGTATTTAGTATATTTAGTTGTAATCTTTTAAAAATAAAAAAATAATATTTAATTTACTAAAAAAAATAAAATTGATAATTATACTTAATTTTTGTAATATCCCGTCCAAAAGTAAAATTCACATGTATTTTTTAGACGGGCCTATGTAAACTAATTTTATTGAGCGAAGAGACAAAAAAATCTTTTTTAATGTGTATGATATATGTATAGAATTTGTAAAAATTATATTAATTCATTAACGTTGAATTTACAAGTTTTAAAATGTTGCGGGTAAATACATTAATTGATATAAAATTTAAAATTTAATATTTTCTCAAAAAAAAAAAAAAAATCAATACACCTGTACCAATATAGTATATACATTTTTTTTTTTAATTTTTATATAAAAAGAAAAATAAAAAAAAAATTGAAATTTTGAATTTTATGTTTTTTTAAAAAAAAAAAATTTGAAGTGAAAAACCTGGGTTGATTTTCTTGAATTTTTTTCTTCTTCAATATCTGCTGATGGTGATTTTTTTCTCTATTTTTTTTTTAATTTTTCTAGAATTTTCTGCACTCGTTTGATAAAATATCGTTGTTTTTGATTACGTTGATTAACAGCTTTATTTATTACAAAAGGAATAATTTTTGATAACTTTTATAATGTGTAATTTTATGTAATTAAAACGTATGCACTTTTATTTTCAATGTCACGTGAATATCGTTTATTACAAATGGAAAATTTTCGTTACATTATAAGTGAAAAATTAATACCGGAATCCCGGTATTCAATACCGAAACCAAAAAATAAGAAAAAACACCTATTACTTTTAAATAAAAAATTAATAAAAACAATTAATTCTTTCATATAAAAATTTAATTATTATTTAAAGACAGGAAATATGCTCTTAAAAGGCATAATGCATCAAGGCTTTTGTTATTTAAGTTGGAGCGGATTTTTGTCTTTATCTTAATTGTGAAATTGATTATAAATCTAGCATATTGTATTTTGTATATTACAAACAATTCACAATATCTTGCAGTAATCGTTGTAGCTCTTTTATTTTTTAATTTTCAACTCTGTTATAACGCGCCATATTTAAAAAATAAAAAAAAAACAGTTTAAAAAAAATGTTTTATTACATTGAATATTATTATTTATACTCTTATATACTAAATAAAAACATTAAAAATAAAAAACAGTCTTCTTGACTATAATAAAAAATTATAAATAAACAAAGTCTTCAAAAATAAGTATTTTATGTTTACATAAATATAAAAATGAAGGAATATTAGAAATAATATAAAAGTAAAAGTCTTCATGACTAGGTAATATTGATAAATATTAAAATAGTAATTTGAACTATTTAAAATATTTTACTTGTTATTTTAATATAAAAAAGTGTGGACGACTGAAAAATCACAGCTGAATCATAGAAAAATATCATTGGTATTTTTCGCAAGTGCTTATTTTTTTTAAAATATCATGTTTGTCTTTTAAATAATCATAAAATTCAACACAAAAAAAAAAATAAAGTTGCATTTAGTAAAAACAAATGTTTCTACCGTCTCTACTTTAAGCTGTGTTTTTTCAGTTGTCCACATATTGTTAATTATAGAAAAAACCCGCTGGGTTGGTGCATTTGAACCAGGTAGACAAAAACTAAATTCAACTATTTTTAGAATATTTTTATAAGAAATATCGATGGTTCAAAGGTAAAAGTCACTAACTGCATTTTCGTCGAAAATGATATAAGTACATGTAAGACTTTATAATTTACTAATCTTTAGTCTTGGAAAATAATTTTTCTATTTTTCCTTCATTATACTGAGATTTTAGTGAAGAAAAACTCACTAAATAATATATTTCTTCAAATTCAACAAGTAAAAGTCATTATAACATTTAGTGAGTTTTTCCAGAATATAATTTTATTCCAATATTGAGTTATTTATTTCAGGTAAAAGTCATTACTATGGTAAATTATTTATTATCGCGAAGTATTTTGAATGGCATTTTACTTAGTTAACTTTAACTAGTTATTTTAAATTTTGAATTTTTTTGACCAAAGTGTACAGATTTTCGTTGCTATGTACCAATAAAAACAGATGAAAAATTTTAAAAATCAAAATTACATTCAAAATCGTAATAGTGCACGTTCGCAATCATTTTATTAATCATTTAAAAGTGTACATTTTATTAAGCAAGATAATATTTTTTTTTGTATAAGTGATAATGTATTTAAGTCGTGGTAAACAATTAGTAGAGATGGCTAAAGCCGCATCAAAATTAAATAACAATATTAGAGATGAAGAACCAAAATCTGTAAGTATTATTTAATTTAATTTATTCAATACAATTATTATTAACTTATTAAAGTGCTTACTAGTTAATTGAATTTTTTGGATTTCAGGGACCATCTAAAGCACCTGAAATACTTACAGATGAAAGTATGGGATTTTCTGACGATTCTTTTAATGATCCAACGTTCCAATATAAAATTTCATCTGATTATTCTTTGGACTTGGAAATGCATCATTATAAAGGAAATTCTTATCAATTACTTGAAAATGTAAGTTTATTTTTTTCAGTAAATCGCATTGTAGTTGCATGTAAATTTTAAGCTTTTAACATGATAGTTTTAATATGATCGGCACATGTACTGACAATTATACTTCATATTTTTTTAGGCATCCTTAATGAATTCGGAGAACTGTGAAAATACTCCTTTTTGCACAAGCGAATCAGACTTTTGTGACACTAATGAACAAAGTCATGCTAAAGAGAATGAATTAAATAAAAAAAATCGTAAGCGTAGCCAAAATCTTGCGACATGGAAACCAAATGTTGCTAAAGTTAAACGTGCACAGTGCTTACCTTATGTAACAAAAACAGGTTTAAAAGATGCTAAATTGCCTAAAACAGTAGACTGTTCAAACTGCAAATTTCGCTGCATGGAAAATATTTCGCAGGAAGAAAGATTCGATATTTGCAAATTTTATTGGGGCCTTAGCAGCTATTGCAGGCAAAAGGATTTTATTTTGAAAAATGTTGTGTCTGTAAAACCAAAGCGTACAACAGGAAATTCTTTGCGGTTGCATTCCAGAACTTATTACTTTGTTAATGGTCTAGGTAATCGCTTCAGAGTGTGTTCAAGTTTTTTCCAAAAAACCTTGTGCATATCTAATGGGCCAATTAACTTGGCGTTTTCGAAAAAAAATTCTAGTGGCTGCTTTGAGGGGACTGATAATCGTGGTAAAAAATCACCAGGTAATAAAACAAGCAATAGGAGCAGAGATGTGGTAAAAAAACACATACAAAGTTTTCCTATTACACCTGCGCATTATGTTAGAAAAACAAGTAATAGAAAATATTTGGAGAGTACACTTTCCATTCTTAAAATGTATGCACTGTACTGTGAATTTTGTAAGGAAAGTAATGAGCTCCCGGTATCAGCAGCAACATACCGTAGGATTTTTTGCATGGATTTTAATATTTCATTCTATAAGCCGAAGAAAGATCAATGCAGTACATGCACAAAATACAAATTAGCTGATACAGAAAAAAAAATAAAACTAAAAGCTGAATATGAATTACATATCAAACGAAAAAACGATTGCATGGAAGCTAAAAATAATGAAAAAAAACGTGCATGTACTGATTCTTCTTTTCAGTCCGCCACATTTGACTTACAGAGCGTCTTACAAATACCATCCACAGAAGCATCTCAGATGTATTATAGCAGGAAGATTAATGTTTTTAATCTAACAGTTTATGAAGAAGGACACGATCAAAATGGGTTTTGTTATTATTGGAATGAGTTAAATGGAAAGCGTGGTAGTTCAGAAATTGGTTCCATTTTATTCAACTACATAGCTTCATTGCCTGCATCTGTCAATGAATTGACTTTGTATTCAGATACTTGTGGAGGACAAAATCGCAACCAACACGTTGCAGCAATTTTGCTTTACGCTGTCCGAAATACGCATTTATCTACTATAGAACATAAGTTCCTTGAATCTGGTCATTCATACATGGAATGTGACTCTATGCATGCAGCCATTGAACATTCCAAAAAAAATAAATCTGTATTTATGATGAGAGATTGGAGGGATATATTCATTCAGGCAAGATCGAAAAGAGGCAAAAACAAAACAAAAGACGCTTATGTAGTAAAGGAATTCAAATTCAACGAATTCTATAATTTGAAAGAATTAAGTATGAACCTTATAAAAAACAGAAATATTGACGAAAATGGCGATGTAGCATGTTGGTTAAAAATGAAATGTATTAAATACCAAAAAAGTGATCCGAATATTATATTTTATAGATATGACCACACGTCCAATTACATAAAAATCGATATTAATCTCTTAAAACAAAAAGTTCGAAAGCGAAATGTACAGGTAAAACCCATAAACCTTGTAAGAGCTTATAATTCATTGCTCCCAATAAGTGATCAGAAAAAAAAAGATCTCATCAAACTTTGTCAATCTGGTGTTATCCCGGATGAGCTACATTCATGGTATGAAAATCTACCATCAAAAAAAAATGTTGTTGATTTTGCTGAACTTGATGATTTATTGGAGTAATATGAAAATTATTTCTTTTCATTAAACAATCAATATGAACCACAGAATTGTGCAATAATACAATTTCGATGCATGTTCATTTTTTTTCTAATTTTTTACCAAATTATATTTAGAATAGTCACTAATTGTAAGAATTTCAAAATAAAAATTTCAAGTAAAACTCACTAAATGTTGTTTTTACCTTTTTTTTCTAATAATTTAAGTTTTTTTTCCTTATACTCTCCTAAATACTATTACAGGCATTATCACTTACACAATGCGTATGCTATACATAAATATTATTCTCACTGAATGAAATAAATCGGGATAACAGAACTCAAAAATCAAAATGTCATTTTCTCCAACTTGCATTTTTGTCAGTTAGTGACTTTTACCTTTGAACCATCGATATCATTATCTTTAAAATGACTGAAAATTTCTACCCATTTTTGGCAGTTCATTATTTGGAGATTTTCACGCCAGTAATTATTTTTTCTAAAGATGTGTAATTTTTAACACAAACAAATTCATTAAATAATTCACCATCATCAATATCTAAATTTTGCTTAGAATTTATATAAGGAATACATTTTTCGACCTCATTCCATGAGGGTGTTTTTTTGAAAAGTACCCATTCAAATATCCGGATTTCTTAAAATGCAAAGTCCCATCGATTTAAATAATTTAAACATGTCTTGTAAAATTTTTGGACAGAACTTGGAAATACAGAGACGTCAACGTCGCCTGCTTTTTCTAAATCCGAAATCATTGTTTTTACAATCAAAGGTAAAAACCCTTGATCTCTTCTTTCTGTCAAATTTAATTTTAATTGATTTAAACTTATTGCAGCTTCACACATAGAAATATCCTGAGATTCAATTTTAAGGATATGTTTTTGAAAATTTGATGCAAAATTGTTAGACATTTTTCCTGTTCCAAAAAGTACGCTTTTAATGGCTTATATAATTTTAAAATTCTTTCCAGAGCTGGAAGAAGACTAAGCCATCGCGTTTTACTATATCCGAGTAGTTTTTTATATTCCACGTCTATGTTATTACATATTTCTTTTAATTTTTCAACTCTAATTGTATATATATAAAAATATGAGTATATTTTTACTATAATTACCTCTACGTCAATTGGAAGGCATTCCACTCCTGTATGCAGACAATTATTGCAAATATGACATGCGCAATTTACGCCAATTAACTTATTTCCACTTGCTTGTTGCATTTTAAAAAAACACATTATTTTCACCCCTTCTTTGAGCACCACCAAAATTACTATTTGTATTATCTGCACATAATGCCAGTAATTTATTATGTGATTGATATTTTTCAAGTGATTCAGAAAGGCAGCCAGATATTATATCTGATTTTTCTCCCGGTAATTCTTTTACATTCAAAACTTTCACAACGACACCTTTACTTGGTAAGAAATATCTTACCAAAATTGAACACATTTTAACGCTACCGTGATTTGAACAATCCGAGAAAATTGTAATGAAATTTACTAAAGCTAAATCAGCTTTAATTGAATCTATGATAAATTGAGCAAAAACATTTCGTACAATTGCTTCTGTTTTTGTCCTAGCACAATAATACTGTGAATCAAAACATTTTTTGATTTATTTAGAGGTAAAATCGTTAGATCTGAAGGAATAATTATGTTGTACACAATGATAGACCAAAGTAGCTTTTTTCAGAGCTAGATTTTTCAATTTATCATCAAAAACTATTGGTCTGAATAATGATGTCAGTTGTGTTGATGAAGAAGCAGCAATTTCTGATTTTTTATGTTTCGATGTTTGTAAATGTTGTGTAATTGCAGTTTTACCACTGTTTGCTATAGAAAACTGTGCTAAGCATTTTGTACATTTTACATCGTTATCTGAAGTTGTTTTTTTAATGAATGAAAATTCATTTTCTAAATCGCTGTTAAACACACATTTTCTTTTCGGTGCCATTTTTGGATAAACCTTACACTAAAACTTTCTTAATGTTAAAATAATTAATTTAGTAGCCAAAATATATAAAATAATTAATTCAGAAGCCAAAAACATACAAAAAACTATAAAATTCTTGAAATAACAATAACAATGACAAAAATAATCTTACCAGAAAAATATATATGAAGTGTCAATTCGAATTCGATATTCAAACCATCATTTCACAATATCATAAAAAAATTTAATGTTCTATATATTCACAATCAAAATCTAATTTAATACGCTTCCCAGTAAGAAATTATCAGATATGGAAATGCGCGACTATCGGATATGCATATGGAAAACTAATTGATTTTTTCCGATTAAGAAAAATGATACAAATTAAATTAAATTTTACATTGGAAATATTAAGAAAGGAAATATAGGACTTTTAGAGGACAAAACTTGCAATAAAGGACAAAAGCACGTTTTAGAAAAATAAATAAATACAAAGGACAGCAACTTGAAATAAAGGACTGTTCTTTAAAATAAAGGACGTATGGTCACCGTATAAAGGACAGCAACTTGAAATAAAGGACTGTCCTTTAAAATAAAGGACGTATGGTCACCGTATTCTAAGGGTATGTTTTAAACATAGTAGATAAAATACACTTTAACACTTTACTTGTTCACTCTTCGAAAGCAAAATAAATTTGAATTTGAAGGAATTGATTTTGAAATTTAGTACCATTATTAAACAATTACTATTATTTTTTTTTTATCCTAAATATTATTTTATAGTTAATGTTCCTTCAAAAAAAATTTTTTTTTTGTTTTCTGATAATTAAGAAATTAATACCGAAATACCGCGGTATTAATGCTTTAATACCGGTATTGAATACCAGAAATATACTCTCGGGATCCCGGTTTCCGAGATCCCGGGATTCCGGTCTTGCACTCCCTAATTATAATTGTGTTTATATTTGGTGTATTTTAAAATAATGTTATTATTATTAC
Organism: Rhamphomyia laevipes; assembly: GCA_963920725.1. NCBI lineage: Eukaryota > Metazoa > Arthropoda > Insecta > Diptera > Empididae > Rhamphomyia > Rhamphomyia laevipes. The sequence goes on from OY987255.1 coordinate 114,290,958, forward strand.
CAATTTTTAATAGTAAAAAAAATGATTGTAATAAATTTTGTATATTTTTTAACACACAAAAAAAAATATTTTGTTCAATCTTAATACATATGTATATTTTATCATATATGAAAATTTTTATTATTTTATATATCAATAAAATTAACTATTGTACACTTTATTTTCTTTAAAAATGTTATATTTTATATGTAATTTTAAGATATATTTAATTTTTGGATTTTTTAATATTTTTGAATCGGGGTCACCAATTGTCCTTGATGAACCTTTTTTATGGTCAAATAAAACACATGTTCCACACTTAACTTATTCTAATATTTAGTTCAATTAATTTATTCTAATATTTATTTAATTTAATATTTAACTCAAAAAAGTTTAGAGTTAGAGTTCAATTTTATTCGCGGGACTGTACTTTTGTTTGCTTTATTTTACTTTACTTTGACCGATCCGATTTTTGACTCGACTGACTGATAAAGATTGGCAAAAAAATGATCACTGATAAAAATCTTTTTTTTTTATCTTAATTATTAATCTATTGTTAATTATTATCATGTGTGTGTATGTGTGTTAAGAGAAAGATTTATGGGTGAATTTTGAGATAGAAAACAAGATGTAAATTGAAAATGGAATTAGAAAGTAGAGTTTAGAGAAATGTGAAAATAATTACATTAGTGGCGTGACCGCTACATGTTTATATGGAAAGTTTATTTAAATTAAAAAAAAATTATATAACCAATATTGCCGAACGTAGTAATTTTTCCCTGCAGTAGGAAAATTGAACTCTAAAATTAAGGAAGTAAAACAAAACCCCTGCTTTTTTCAAGAGCTGGAACCGCTACATAATCCACTTACAAATACTTGCGATTCTAGCTTCTAAGTACAAAGAATAATTTTGAATTCGATGGAAAATTTCGATAATTCAAAATTAATTTTGTTAAAGAAAAATTGTCGACTGAATGTCATTATTTTATACCATCAAGTTCAAATGGATCCAGCTGACAGAGAAAAAACTGCTTTCGTACTTCGTATGGCCATTTTGTATTTAAAACGATGTCATTCGGCCTTCCGGGGCACCAGCAACTTTTCAACGTGTTATGAATTGTGTACTATCAGGTCTTTAAATGTTTCGTCTACCTTTGATGATATTGTGGTGTGTGGTAAAAATTTGATGGACCATGTTGAGAATTGTATTTGATAGACTTAGAGAGTATAATCTGAAATTACAACCTAAAAAGTGTACATTTCCAAGAAGAGAAGTAGTTTACCTTGGTCACAAAATTACATCAGAAGGAGTAAAACCTGATCCTGAAAAAACAAAATGTGTTCAACAGAATCCAATACCAAGGAACACTAAATAATTGCAATCGTTTTTAGGATTGTTAAACTATTATAGGCCTTGTATGCAAAATTTGGCCCAAGCATTGCAATATTATATAAAATGGCTACTAAGTCCTTTCACATGGACAAAAGCGCATGATGACGCATTCCAAAAGGTATAAAAAATATTGGTTGATCCACCACTACTTATATACCCAGATTTTATTAAACCGTCGTTTAATTTAACAACTGATGCTTCAAATCTAGATTTAGGAACAGTCCTATCTCAAGGTGAAGTAGGTATGGATAAACCAATCGCATATGCCAGTCGAGTTTTGGGAAAAGCTGAACAAAATTATGCTACTATCGAGAACGGAATGCTTGATATTTACTGGGCTGTTAAGAATTTTAGAAGTTATTTACTGGGTCACGAATTTGTTGTCTTCACAGATCATAAACCACTTATTAGTGAGTACAACAAAAAAGATCTAAAAGGTAGAATTAACAGGTGGAAAGTGCGTTTATCAGAATACACTTTTAAAATTATGTATAAACCTGGTAATCACAACAGCAATGGTAATGCTTTAAGTAGAATTCCATATAAATAAGTGAATGTACAGAAAAATTTTGTAATTCCAACAATAAACGTTTTTACTAGAGCACAGAAAAATAAAATAAACAAACAAAAATAGTTAATAGTGATGAAGAATATTTTAGTGAAGATGAAAGTGTAAATAATGAAGATATACCCACTGAAAAATAGCCCAAAAAAATAGAATTAGAAGAAAAACATGAAATATATGAAATAATAAACCAAAATCATGATTCACCGCTTGGTGGCCATCTAGGTGTAGTCAAAACTTATAATCTTTTAAAAAGACATTATTTTTGGAAAAATATGATCAAAACTATTATAAAATATATAGAATCATGTCCAAAATGTCAAAAAACGAAAAGAGGAAAGATTACTAAAATGTCCATGATGATCAGCGATACCGCTATACGTCCATTTGATAAAGTATATTTAGTAATTGAGTATCTAATCCATATCCATCTTTCCATCTCTAACGTAAGCCCACATCTACCCGCAATCAAGAAGATGGGGACCCACGAGGGAGACCGATAACGTGTCGGATCAGCGAACACAAGCATATAGAAGATATATGTTAGAATAAACCAAAAGTGAAAAACACAATTAAATTAAAACATAAATAAAAGTATATCTTTCGTCTTGAATTCTTGCACTTTCTCCACATGCTGAGAAAATATTTACTATCCGCAGTGGATTAAGCTCTGATGTTTCCAACACCGAAAACAAACACATTAGTAAATATTTGATACCTACTGCTTAATACAAGCAGTGAAAATAACGTATAGAAACATTTTTTTTTAAAAAAACATTGAATTGACAAGTTACCACTTGCATTGGGCTTCTCGCTCTGAAAAGAACGATACTACTTCCCTCCGCCGTCACCTGGCAATTCAAAATAGTTTTAAAAAAATAAAAAATAATAAAAAATAAAATATATTAATAGAAAAGTTAAAATATATTAAAAAATAAGAAAATGTTCAAAATTGGAATTGAGTTGACCCGCTACCACTTGCATTGGGCTTCTCGTTCTGAAAAGAACGATACTACTTCCCTCCGCCGTCACCTGCCAATACAATTTCACGTCCAAAAAAAGAAAAAAAAATATATACAAAGGTATAAATTAAAAATATAACAATATAATTTAATATTAAAAAAATATTAGTGAAATCATGCAAAATGCAATTGTCGCAAAAAAAAAAAATACAAAAGAAACAGAATAACCAGGCAACCGCAGGTTCAGCTGTTCTGAAAAGAACGGTAACCCCCACAGGGACCTGGAAATTCGATTCGAGTTCATAAAAATAAAAAAAATAAAAAAATATTAAGATTAAAAATCAAATAAAACGAAAGCATGCTAATTTTTAGCAATTAGTCAACATTCTAGAGTCATTCAACTGACATAATAAAGACACACTAGGCTCGCATTTACGTGTAACTATACAACAATCTTTTCAGAGTGAGCTTGCTACAGTTATAATCGAAGTGGTTTGCAATAGCATTAACTTCACGTAGCATTCTTGTGAACGGCTCATTATAACCGTAGTCCGTGCGATGATTATTTAATCGAAAAAAAGGGATAGATCTTAGAGAGCGCGCATTGACGTTTATATTAATGTTATCTAAGAATGTTGGGCACTCTATTAATCCCGAAATGACCTGTTGCACAAATAAAATGTCAGCGACTTCACGACGTTTTTCAAGGGATTGCATGTTGATGAGCTTAAGACGATCGCGGTATGGGGGTAAGTTGTAAGTATTTACCCAGGGTAGGCCCCGTAAAGCAAAACGGATAAATCTACGCTGAACTGCTTCGATTCGATTAATATGAACTGCATGGTATGGTGACCATATTTGACTAGCATATTCAAGCAGAGGTCTAACTATGGTTATGTAAAGGGATTTTGTGACATACGGGTCGCGGAATTCCTTGGACCACCGCTTTACAAAACCTAGCGCTGAATTAGCCCTATTTACAATACTATCGTAGTGGGATCTGAAATTAAGCTCACCATCGCAGATAACACCTAAATCCCGAATGGTCGGAACTCGACAAACGATCTCATGATTGATGAAGTAATCCCGTGAAAAGGAACGAGAACGTTTACGAGAATATGTAATTGTCTGACATTTGCTTACATTAAGTTCTAAGTGGTTTTTAGCACACCAAGTAGCAAATTTGTTTAGGTCATTTTGAAGAATATTACAATCAGGATTAGATAAAATTTCTCTGTATATTTTCATATCATCGGCGTATACTGAAACATTCGAATCAACTATAATATAATCAACATCATTTATTGCCAAAATCAGTGGGCCAAGATGGCTGCCCTGTGGAACACCGGATTTTGCAATAAAAGGGTCAGAAGTAGAGGACCTAAATAAAACACGGTATTGACGATCACTTAGATATGATTCTATCCAGCGAATGATCCCCGAAGGAAAACCGAGGGCCTTAAGTTTGAACAAAATTAATTTGTGTGAAATCTTATCAAACGCTTTGGAGAAATCTGTGGTGATTACGTCAATTTCTTTCCTTTTTTCCATATTGATTAAAGTATTAGAAACAAAATCAGTTAGATTCGTAGTGGTGGATCTACCTTTAAGAAACCCATGCTGCTTTGAAGAAAACAACGATTTGCAATGAAAATATAAAGAATCGTAAATTATACTTTCAAACAGTTTTGGAATACTAGATAACTTTGCGATTGGCCTATAATTCGAAATATCCGTTTTACAACCCTTTTTGTGTATCGGAATTATGAAAGAATCCTTCCACAAAGCGGGAAATATTCCTTCAGAAAGTGATATTTAAAAGAGAAATGTTAACGGGTACGTCAATGAGTTACAGCATTTTTTTAAAACTATAGCAGGCAAACCATCGGGACCGGATGAGTAATCATCTTTAAGGTGTTGAATCTTACCAACTACATCATTATAGTCAATATTAAAAGAACCGATATTAGTTTGGTTGCAATTATTTAAGTACGAAAAATAATTTTCATCAGGCTGAAATTGGTTGTCATTAAAAGCTTGACTGAAAAAGTTAGCAAACATATTAGTGATTATCTTAGATTCATTAGATGAGTTATCTAAATACTTTAATGTAGAAGGATAACCATCTGATTTGTTTTTAATATTGATAAATTGCCAAAAAATTTTAGGATTTGATAGAATCTCCGTTTGCATTTTATTCAAATATTCATCATATAATAGTTGAGATAAATTCGAGATACTCAATGTAGTCGGAGTCTGTTTTAGACTTTAATTTTTTTGCCAGAATTTGTTTCTACGATTGCGGATTGAGCAAAGTTCCTTATTATACCATGGTGGGGATGACGATATCCCGGTCCCTGGCGAAATCGGAACAGACAAAACGAAACATTCGAAAAGAGCTGAGTAAAAGTTTGCAGTTAATAAATCAATGATATTGTCTAGGTTATTAAAAATTTCATCAAAATTTAAATTAAAAAGTAAATGATTAAGTTTATCAAAATCACCTTTATGGAAGTTAAAAGAATAAGTTTTTTCGGAATCTATGTTAATAATACCGTTCTCGTACGAAAAAGTTAAAGCTAAAGGATGGTGATACGGATCAATAGTGGAGAAAGTGAAGCTACTTTCCACTACAATGCAATTTACGTTATTAGTAGAGAAAAAAAGATCGAGTTGCCTACTATCTCAATATAGTAGGTCCATTTCCAATCTCGAATCAAGGGAATAAATATATACTCAGTTTCCAAGACGATTTGACAAAAATTTTTGATTGTATAGCTTTACCCAACATGGAAGCCATTACAGTGGCGAAAGCCATTTATGAAAATATTATTTTGATATATTCAATAATATACCAAGGAAATTGATTACCGACCAAGGAACGAATTTTACCAGCAACATTTTCAAAAACCTTTGTAAAATATTGAAAATAAATAAAATAGAGACTACAGCTTACCAATTACAGTCAAATGGTTCTTTAGAAAGAAAGCCGGTCCTCAGGTAGAATATTTAAAAATGATAATTGAGAAAAATGTTCAAAGTTGGAATGAATGGAAGCAGTTTTCTCACCTCACGAAAGTACTAAATTTGCACCTCTTTTCATATTATATGAGTTTTGTGATCATCTGCCTAATGTTTTAAAACGAAAAGTCAAACCGCTTTATATATAACCAAGAAAATTTCGGTTATTTAGTGAAGTTTAAACTGCAAAAAATTAGAGAACTACCCAGAGAAAATTTAATTAAAACAAAAATAAAAGCGAAAAAATATTATGATAAGAATACGAAAATAACAGAATATAAAAAGGCAGACAAGGTTTTAATACTAAATCCTATTATAGAAAATAAACTTAGTTCGAACTGGGCAGATCCATACGAAGTGATCGAAGTTCCAAACAATCTGAACACAGTAATAAAAATGAAAAACCAACTCCGAAAAGTTCATAATAATCGGATAAAGTTATGGAAAGATTTGAAATAGATTATAAATATATAAAAAAAATGTATACATATAATTTACATATTTAGAACACATAAATTAAATAATTTTTTTGTATATATTTTGTATATGTCACAAAGTAAATAAATTTTAAGTTTTTTACACGTCGAAATTTTAAACTAAGCTAAATTTATTTTAAATTCGCTATCTTCGTATATATTTAATAAAAAAAACGTTCCAAAAATTGGAATTTACTTTATAAATAATTAGTTATTTAGAATCCATTTTTAACTTTATTTAAATTAGTTTATTAGAATACATTTTTTTTTATTATGAAATGACATAGCAGTTGAAGATCATTGGTTTTTCTTTCAGACATTTCGGCTGACTCCTGACTAATTGGTGAATTACTATAGTTTCCTTCTATATTTTTTTTAATATTTTTATTTCCATTTAAAATTATCTAAAAAAGAGATCACATTACAAAAAAAAAGCTGCTAACTAGGGGGAGCAGATAACTCATAGTATGTTGTTTAACAGCGATTTATGTCCAAAAGTTTTTTGTAATTAACATTATCTTTGTAACAAACAGTGCTTTCTTCAAAATTGCTCATCTTTATTATTTATTGATTTAATTTTATATTTTTATTTTTTTAATAATAAATAATATTATTAAAATAACTATAATAAGTATAAATATGCGTAATCACGAATCCAACCTGTGTACAAAATTTCATTGAAATTGGATAATATTTACCATATGTTCTAGAACATATGAAATATTAATCGGAAATTTTAGCATGGACCCCATAGAGCTACTAACTTCTACCTTAGTCTGCACATGCGTAATGACGAATCCAAACTGTGTACAAAATTTCATTGAAATTGAATAATATTTACCATATGTTCTAGAACATATGAAATATTAATCGGAAATTTTAGCATGGACCCCCTCAGGCTACTAACTTCTACCTTAGTCTACACATGCGTAATCACGAATCCAACCTGTGTACAAAATTTCATTGAAATTGAATAATATTTACCATATGTTCTAGAACATATGAAATATTAATCGGAAATTTTAGCATGGACCCTCTCAGGCTACTAACTTCTACCTTAGTCTACACATGCGTAATCACGAATCCAACCTGTGTACAAAATTTCATTCAAATTGGATAATATTTACCATATGTTCTAGAACATATGAAATATTAATCGGAAATTTTAGCATGGACCCCCTCAGGCTACTAACTTCTACCTTAGTCTACACATGCGTAATCACGAATCCAACCTGTGTACAAAATTTCATTGAAATTGAATAATATTTACCATATGTTATAGAACATATGAAATATTAATCGGAAATTTTAGCATGGACCCCCTCAGGCTACGAACTTCTACCTTAGTCTACACATGCGTAATCACGAATCCAACCTGTGTACAAAATTTCATTGAAATTGTATAATATTTACCATATGTTCTAGAACATATGAAATATTAATCGGAAATTTTAGCATGGACCCCCTCAGGCTACTAACTTCTACCTTAGTCTACACATGCGTAATCACGAATCCAACCTGTGTACAAAATTTCATTGAAATTGAATAATATTTACCATATGTTCTAGAACATATGAAATATTAATCGGAAATTTTAGCATGGACCCCCTCAGGCTACTAACTTCTACCTTAGTCTACACATGCGTAATCACGAATCCAACCTGTGTACAAAATTTCATTGTAATTGAATAATATTTACCATATGTTCTAAAACATATGAAATATTAATCGGAAATTTAAGCATGGACCACCTCAGGCTACGAACTTCTACCTTAGTCTACACATGCGTAATCACGAATCCAACCTGTGTACAAAATTTCATTGAAATTGGATAATATTTACCATATGTTCTAGAACATATGAAATATTAATAGGAAATTTTAGCATGGACCCCCTAGAGCTACTAACGTCTACATTAGGCTACACATGCGTAATCACGAATCCAACCTGTGTACAAAATTTAATTGAAATTGAATAATATTTACCATATGTTCTAGAACATATGAAATATCAATCGGAAATTTTAGCATGGACCCCCTCAGGCTACTAACTTCTACCTTAGTCTACACATGCGTAATCACGAATCCAACCTGTGTACAAAATTTCATTGAAATTGGATAATATTTACCATATGTTCTAGAACATATGAAATATTAATCGGAAATTTAAGCATGGACCCCCTCAGGCTTCTAACTTCTACCTTAGTCTACACATGCGTAATCACGAATCCAACCTGTGTACAAAATTTCATTGAAATTGGATAATATTTACCATATGTTCTAGAACATATGAAATATCAATCGGAAATTTTAGCATGGACCCCCTAGAGCTACTAACGTCTACATTAGTCTACACATGCGTAATCACGAATCCAACCTGTGTACAAAATTTCATTGAAATTGAATAATATTTACCATATGTTCTAGAACATATGAAATATTAATCGGAAATTTTAGCATGGACCCCTGAAGGTATTAACTTCTATCATGGCCAACACATGCATAATCAGAAGGTCTACCTTTGTACCAAATTTCATTAAAATCAGATAATAATTACATGCTATAAAACACGTAATTATATAAAATTCGGAAACTAAAACTGTTTTCTAGGAACCCCCTGAAGGTCTCCAAATTTCAGGAGAGCCAACTAGATCACAAAATTAGCCTATATATAAAATATCTTTGAAATCGGTTAACAATTACTATATGCTGTAGAACATATGAAAAAAAAATTAAAAATTAAATCGGAAATTTAACATGGACCCCCTAATCCTACTAACCTGTAATTTGGTCAACCTATGCAGAATCATGAACTCAACCTGTGTACCAAATTTCATTGAAATCGGATAATAATTACAAGCTGTAGAGCATAAAGAAAATATTCTTCGGAAACTAAGTTGCTCATATATTAGTTTCCCATGAACGTACTGTACCTACCAACTACAAATTTGTGGAGTATCAAATAGATAACTAAATGAAACTGTGTGTTCAATATCATTGAAATTGGGTGAAAGGTACTGTAGATATAGATAGTTGAACTTATGAAAAGTAATTACGGATTTTTACATGGACCCACTGAAGTATTGACTTCAAATTTTACAGACACCAAGTACATACGGAAACTATCATATGTACCAAAATTTATGCTAATTAGATAAAAATTACTATATGCTCTAGAGTATACGAAATTTTAATCGGAAATTTTACCATGGACCCCCTGAAGTTACAGACCTGTATCTTGGTAGGCTTGTGGACAATCATGATACCAACCTATGTTTTAAATTTCATCCAAATCTGAGACATGAAATTTTTTTTTATATTTTCCCGTAGAACAAAAACACGTAGGTTGCCACATAAATGGGGAAATCTAACATGGTCCCACTGAAAGGATCGATCTCATCTTGTACCGGCACCTGCGCGAAGTATGTTAGAGCCTGTGTGCCAAATTTGATTAAAATCGGACAAGCGGTTCTAGGAGATGTTGCTGCGCACATAAAAAGCGTACGCGTACGCGTCCCCCGGACACTTTTTTTTTTTTGCATTTTCGGACTCCCCGACCTCGGAAACGCCTAGAAAAAAATTTTGAGCGAACTTTTTTTTTTGACCATTCAACCCATCACCAGACTTCATAGTATTTCAGCGCTATATCCGCTGCACCCCTAAGTAGGTGTTCATTCAGTTTATTTGTAGCCGCCCAGCTACGATGAAGGTTTGCTTGAATGACCTTCATACTATAGTTGAGCAATTACATTCTTCTTTTGGTAGAGTCTGCCTTCGGAGACTCTACTTTTTCTGTACCTGTAAAAATTACTGTGGAGTTGGCATCGTCATCGGTTAGAGTATCTTCATCAGACAGACTGGTAAAATCCGTACCAACCTCTGACGTTACCATCTCCAAATCAATTAGTTTAGAAATGGATCAAATGGTAATAGATCAACTGGATATGGATGGAATTGTTGCAAGGTAAATGGATGGAATACAAATGTTGCTATGTTTCTACATGTTGTACAATTATTATAAATTGTACCAACCACATAAAAATAAAAAAACCAGAAGATTTTGGATGCGCCCTATAAATAGAACGCGGAATATAGATGGATATTTCATGGCAACATTTAAGAGAATTAAGTGATCCAGAACAATTTTTCAAACATACGCGAATGAATGTAGCCTTATAAAATGTTCTTTTAAGTTTAATTTTAAATAAATTAACAAAAAAATCAATTAGAGCACCAATTGAAGCCGATTGCAGACTAGCCATTACTTTATCGTAAGTAAAAAAATTTTAATAATGAAATTATTATTTAATACATTTTGTCTTTTTTTAAAGGTTTTTATCTCAAGGTGTTAGCCAACATTTTCTGGCTTGGTCTTTCAAAATGGGCAGATCAACCGTGCATAATATCATTGAAGAGACCTATGACGTTATTTGGGAAATATTGTCAGAATTTACGTTTGCCAATCAAATATAGTAGATTCTGAAAAAATTGCCCATGATTTTGAACACATTTGGGATTTACCGAATTGCGTGGGGGCAATTGATTGCAAGCATATCAGTATTCAGTCGCCGCCAAAAAGTGGATAATTATAAAAATGATTTTAGTATTGTACTTTTGGCAGCATGTGATGCCAAATACTGTTACACACAGGCACAGCAGTAGATATTGGAGCATATGGAAGCCAAAGTGACGGAGGTAAATATTTTTTTAATAATAATAAATTTTATAAATTTAACTTTTTTTTACATAATTTCATAAAATTAAATAAAGAAACAGCACATACTTACTGTCCAAAATCATTTGTTGATTGGGAGGATAATGAAGATAATAAAACTTAATTTTAAATTTTAATATTTAAACATAAAACATTACATATATATTTTTAAAGGCAATATACATATAGAAGAATGGAGAAAAGAAGTTGGGAAAGATGCAGCTGTTCAAAACCTAAGTACTAGGAAATACTGTGGCCCTACAGGCTCTGAACATTGGTTGAAGGAAAAATCACATTGGATAAATTCCAATATGATTATCCAAAAACAGCCATATATAAAAAAATAAAAACATAGCTGTTGCAAAACGCGATTTTTGTATACCGAAAATGGTCACCAATGAAACCACAAAAATAAAACCACTGAATTTTAATAAGTTTGATAATGGTTATCTATTTAATTCTTTTTTATATTAATCTTAATTTTAATTTTATTTTTTAACAATACTTCACCTAACAACCATATAACTTTACTATATGTATATTTGAAATTTTAATTACTTTACCATTTAATTCGTATGCGAGAAGAACTTTACTTTTTAACATCGAGATCGAGAGTGACTTGAAATTTCGTTTTAAAATTAGAATTAATATTTTAGTATTTAATTTGGAATTTAATATGAATTTAATATGTATGGGTTAGGAGGTAATTGTACAATAATTGACTTTTTAGTTAATAAATTTAAAGAGAGAAAGTTTTACAAAAAAAAAAGAGTTTAATAAAAAAAGTTTAAGTTTAACAAAAAAAAATATAGATAGACCAAAAGAAATTAAATTTAAGCTGTTTGTTCATTTCCGAACATCCCGGCGGACCCTGAAAGATTCCTTTCAGAAGAAGGTAGAACGGTAAGTTTGATTACGGGTCGATCATATACACCTTTGTTGGTTTTCACGCTTGCAACACGAACATAGCCGTCGGCTCCAGGCCTAACGTTGACTATTTTTCCGATTATCCATTTGCACGTCGGTAAATTTGATTCTTTAACGAGCACTACATCACCTACGGCTATATTTTTTCGGGCGGCGGTCCACTTGGGTCGTTGCTGTAAAGATGTTAAATATTCGGAGTGCCAGCGTTGCCAAAATCCACGACTGAGATTACGTAATAATGCCCAATTAGAACGTAGTGTGCGGCCGGATGTTCAGCGGGTTCAGGAATCGCCGTATATGCTTCACCAATTAAAAAATGTGCCGGGGTCAAGACGTCAGTATCTGTATCCGAAACAGAAAATAGCGGACGAGAATTTAATATTGCTTCGATTCGAGTAAGTAACGTATAATACTCTTCGTACGTCAAAATGTGATCGCCGATCACCCGTTTTAAGTGCGTTTTAACCGTCTTAACACCGGCCTCCCACAATCCGCCGAAGTGGGGCGAGGCAGGTGGAATGAACTGCCAGTTGATGTTGTCCTTACCGAGATGATCAAGTACAATGTTGTTATGAACTTGCGATAATAATAATTGATACATATCGTCTAACTTTCGTTTGGCACCGTGAAAATTTATCCCATTATCGCTATATATGACGTTAGGCTTGCCCCTTCGAGAACTGAAGCGATCGAGTGCAGCGAGAAAACAATCCGTAGTGAGATCATTGGCAAGTTCCGTGTGTATTGCACGAGTTGCGAAGCAGACGAATATACATATGTAACCTTTGCTAAATTTTGGATTACGACCGCGCGACGATCGGATTGTAATTGGACCAGAATAGTCGATACCGACGCGACTGAACGGTCTCGAATATTGTACGCGATCGGCAGGAAGTTCACCCATAAATTGGCTGGTTGTGTGTTTTTTGTGTTTGAAACAGTTTACGCAGCCGTGTATGATTTTACGAATCAGATTGCGTCCACCAAATATCCAATAGTGCTGTCGAAGTATTGCGAACAAACCAGATTCTCCAATGTGGCAGTGTTGTCGATGATTATATAACACGATGAGCCGTACTAATGAATTTCCCTTTGGCAATATCAGGGGATGTTTTGCTGAAAACGATATATATGATTGCGATATTCGTCCACCGACGCGAAGTAAACCATATTTGTCGACGAATGGTGCCAATTGACGAAGTAAATTGTTATTTGGTAGTGCTTTACTGCTGGATAAAAGTTTAATTTCATTCGAAAATGATGACCTCTGCGCGAACTTGATGCAATACGTTCTTGCAGCCATGAGCTCCGACGTTGTGAGCGAATTTATTTTTCGAGCGGAACGATTTTGTGTACGAGAATTATGAATAAACCGATTGACGAACGCAACGACACGATATAGTTTCATCCAGCACGAGATTCTTTCGAGTAACCGACTCATAAATTGCGACGGTGGCGTATCAATTAAAGATGGATGTGCCAGTAATTCTTGCGGTTGTCGACGTTCTTCCAATAATTCAGCGGCAGGTTGTGACGACGATGACGATTCTTCTGGCCACAGCGTACAATCGAGTTTTAACCAGTCGGGTCCTTGCCACCAAAGTGAAAACCCTATTAACTCAGCGGGTAACAAACCGCGTGTTGCACAGTCAGCTGGATTATGGCTGGATCTAACGTGGTTCCATCGAGAACGCGGCAGTGTGTCTAGAACTTCCGACGTCCGGTTAGCGATAAAAGTTGACCATTTTCTGGGCGGTGACAATAACCAATGTAGCACAATTTGTGAATCGGTCCAAGCATGACAGATCAGTGACTCATTCTGAAATGAAGAAATTAATTTTTTAAATAATCTAGATAATAATACCGCTCCGCATAATTCCAGCCGAGGAAGACTAATTTTCTTTAGTGGGGCGACCTTTGTTTTTGCCGCTACGATAAGTGAATGAAACCGACCGTCTCTATTTTGACTGCGACAATAGATGACCGCTGCGTAAGCCAACTCTGATGCATCGCAAAACCCATGAAATTCCACGTGCTTAGCCGGATATGATGAAAACATACGACGTGGTATATTGATGTGGTGAAAGTCCGAAATTCCCGAACGAAGTGATCTCCATCGAACTGCTAAATCTTCTGGCAAATTATCATCCCAATCTAGTTTACGACACCAAACTTCCTGAAATAGAATTTTAATAAGTATTACTGCAGGTGCTAAAAACCCTAACGGATCGAAGATACGAGCGGCGTCAGACAGAAGATTTCTTTTTGTCACATCGACTGAGCTTGACAACGAAACTTTATACGAAAACGAGTCCGATGTCGGACACCAACGTAGTCCTAATAATTTAATCGACGACGAATCCTGAAGAGCTAATGGGTTAAGTTCTCGTTGGTTTTCTGGAATGGAAACTAAAAGTGGTTCATAATTACTACTCCATTTGCGTAAGTGGAATCCCGCGGACGACAATACGAGTGTAATATCCCTTTTCAACTGCATGAGTTCCACCTCCGTGTCCGCTCCGGACAGAATGTCATCAACATAAAAATCATTTAAAATGGCGTCGGATACGGTGGGATGCACCTTCAATACGTCCTTCGCGAGTTGCGTCAAAGTTCTGACTGACAAAAATGGTGCCGGCGATGTACCATAAGTCACTGTATTCAATCGATAGTGCGTAAACGCCTGTGATGGGTCCGTTCTCCATATTATACGTTGGTAATCTCGATGTTGATCTGCTACCCAAATCTGTCGAAACATCTGTTGAATGTCAGCAGAAAAACAGTTCTTATGGCGTCGAAATCGTGTACATACCGCGAAGAGATCGCGTTGTATAGGCGGTCCAATTGATAACTGTTCGTTGAGTGAAAATCCCTTCGAACATTTAACCGATCCATCAAAAACCACCCGGAGTTTAGTGGTGCTGCTATCTTCTTTGAACACTGCGTGATGTGGCAGATAAAAACATTTATCGGCGGCGTAATTAATGTCGTTTGGATGAATAGCGGACATATGACCAAGTTCGAGATATTCGGACATAAATTCGATGTATTTTTGTTTCAGTTTGGAATTGGATTGAAATTTCCGTTCCATCGATTTCTGGCGTGCGACTGCTGAACTAAGTGTATTACCGAACTCTGGTGATGCAATTTTAAATGGCAGCTCTACTACATACTTGCAGTCAGCGGACCTAGAATGGGTGGCAACGAAATGATTTTCAACAATTTGTTCTTCACTAGAAAGGTTGGAGTGACCGGTAACCGGTAATTTTTTTTTGTGTCTATAAATTTTCTGCATAGAAACAATATTTTAGTTTACCGGCACAATTTTATTTTATTTTATTTTTTTTTAATAATATTGATATTAATTGAGAAATAATTATTAAATGTTGTTAGCTGCAATTATTAAATGTTGTAGGAGTAAAGCGCATACCAATACCATACCAATACACAAATTAAATTATAATAACGTTGAGTGAGAGATGCGAGTGCGAGAGACGAGAAGCAATGATTAAATTGATATAATGCAATTGTTATTATAATTATCGTTCGATTAAATAAATTTGTGTAGGTAACTTGAAATTGATAAATATTATTTGGTATGCGTTAATTGCCGAAAATTATAATTTGTATTTATAATAACTCATAAATGTTACCGGTGTATTTATATATGTATATTATATGTGTTTTATATAATATATATTAAATGTAAAAATGAATATTTATACTTGCGATTGCAGATTACTTATACTAATATAATGATGGTCCGATGGTCTCGTTACAGTGACGATGATGATGATGCAAATTTTCCAATTTTCCACTTTTTTTTCTAAGAAAAATATTGTCCACTGTAAATGTTTGTTTCACTTTTATTAGGTTTTAATGTTCAATGTTTAATGTTCGCGGCGATTTAATGACCACTATTATTGTTATATCACAATTATAAATATGATGACTATATGATTTTTAACTTTAAAAAATATATAATAATTACACTTCGCGAACTATTTTTTCCACTTAGTTTATCCGGTTCGAATTTGGACCAAAAATATGTTGCAAAACGCGATTTTTGTATACCGAAAATGGTCACCAATGAAACCACAAAAATAAAACCACTGAATTTTAATAAGTTTGATAATGGTTATCTATTTAATTCTTTTTTATATTAATCTTAATTTTAATTTTATTTTTTAACAATACTTCACCTAACAACCATATAACTTTACTATATGTATATTTGAAATTTTAATTACTTTACCATTTAATCCGTATGCGAGAAGAACTTTACTTTTTAACATCGAGATCGAGAGTGACTTGAAATTTCGTTTTAAAATTAGAATTAATATTTTAGTATTTAATTTGGAATTTAATATGAATTTAATATGTATGTGTTAGGAGGTAATTGTACAATAATTGACTTTTTAGTTAATAAATTTAAAGAGAGAAAGTTTTACAAAAAAAAAGAGTTTAATAAAAAAAGTTTAAGTTTAACAAAAAAAAATATAGATAGACCAAAAGAAATTAAATTTAAGCTGTTTGTTCATTTCCGAACAATAGCCAACAGGTTATCCTGCTATATTTTCTTAGCACCTAAAACTTAAAAAAAAATTTAAAATAAATAAAAATAAAATAATACCTTCGTCAGTAAATGTCCATCCGCTGTCTTTAAAAAAATATTCCAATATAGTTATTTAGGAATAAAAACCATCATGGTGGCTTTAATATTTTTTTTTGTATTATATATGACAATTATAAACGTCATGTAGACATTGAAAATATAATTTCGCCGCAAAGGCATAAAATCCACCCATTGGTGGAAACCCAAACGAATAAAATTCCACCGGGCAGGCCTTAAATTCCGAATCGGTTGGAGACAGGCAAAGATGCTATTTTTTTTATTTGGGAAGGCAGAAATAGGAGAATGGATAAAAGGAAACGTGTTTCGGGGAGTCGAAAAGGTTATATCGAAGAGATCAGACGTGAAAAAAAAAAAAATGGAAGTCAATTTTTTCGGATTTTTTTTTTCCTGTATATAACTGTATATCATGTATATTAAAGTTGCGGGAAATTATAAAAATTCCAGAAATTTAAACAAAAAAAAAACCGGATGAATAATTTTCCTGTAAATTGAAATAAAAAAAGTATACAAATTGGCTGAAAATAAAAGAGAAAAATATTTTTTTTTTTTTTTTTTGGTTTTGCTGAAGTTAAAAGCAAAAATATAAAAATATTAAGAAGAAAAATAGAGAGTTGGTGGTCGACGGGTCGACCGAGCTACTGGTCGGCCGGGAGGAAAAGTTGGAAAAGCTGGTTGGCGATGTTCGAGGTTCCAGAGCATCTATAATTCCAGAGAAATATTTATATACCGGAAAATTTAAATATAAATTTAATATTTATAATTGTTTTGGATTATATCATTAACTTTGTTATTTTATATAAGTTCTCAATTTTGTAATTGTAATTAAAATATATTTATCATACGATATGAATAGCTAATCACGGCGTTATAAATTAACAATAATTCAATTAATTACCATGTAAATAGTAATTTTTATTATCAATTCGACTCTTTTTGAAAACGTCGTCGTGATCGGTTGTTCAATCGCAGTTGAAAATTATATTTGCAGTCTAATAAATAAAAGAAAAAATTAAAGTTAATATTTAATTAAAAACGTAAAGTAAAACAATTTCTAGTTAATATCTTATAAACACCTTCTAAAACAATTATTTAGTTGTGAACTAATATTTATAGAATTTCAATTACATTAAAATAAATAAAAAAGTTATATAAGGTTTTATGAGAATTAAGAGTGTTTTATTTCATTCAAAACCAGTGCATGTGGCTCAGATTCCACAGAATCATAAACATAAAATTTGGTCCTTCAAAAACGGATATTTAAAAATAAAAAATTAAGAATATTTAAATAATTATAGTGACAGCATCTAGTGCATCTAGTATATATAAATATAAAAAAAAGCTGTATATAAAAAAAATCATTAAAATTTATCTATATCGGTCGTGCGTAAAATAAAAAGTGTATTTAATAAACATTGACATATAACATTAAATAAATCCAATATCTAATATTTGGTAGATAGTTGGTACTATAATAATACTCATAAAATATAAAAAATCATAATTAATTGTGGTGATCATTTCTTTAAATTCATCCACAACAATTTCTACCAAATAAATTATTGAAAAGCTGAGTAAATTCAGTCACAGCGAAAAGCTGAAAGAAAATTTAAAACCATATTTATTGCTGACCATTCCTGGAAAAATTATTAAAAATTTATCAGCTATCAATCAACATTTATTGTTTTTCAACCGCCATCAAAATATAATTATTTTTTAAAATATATAATTATTATTTTTTTCATCATAAATTGCAATTAATTCGCTCAATTATTTGATTCACAACTACAAAAACACAATTAAATCAAATTGGAAAAGTACGAGGGCCGAACCAAAAATTGTTCGAAAAATTCAAAATTTTAGTCGATATACGAGGAGGATACTCAAAGTTTCCGGAATTTTAAAATTACAAATAATTGAGTGCAATTTAATATTTTTTTGTTGTGTAAAGCGGTATTTATATCAAATTTACAAATTATATTACACAATTATTAATAAAATTTACATTTATAATCAAATTAAATAAATATTTTCTAAATTATTGAAATTTAATTATTACAAATTAATTATATTTAATTACAATTGATTACATTTAATTATATATATTGTAATTTAATATATTTGCACTGCAAGCTGCACGCATATTACAATTCGTTACCGCTTAAATCAAGTCCGTCCGTATTTCTTTCTTTTGCGAGTTTAATATATAAAAACGCAGCAACTTTTATACGTTTTTAATCAATATTACCATCAGCTAATTTCATAATGGCATCGTTAACAGTTCAACGTGGACGCGTTAAAGCTGCAAATACACGACTTGCTCAATACGCAAATAATTTAGATGATACCGGTACAGCAGAAGCTTTTACATTACGGTTAGAGAAATTAGAGGACAATTGGACAGAATTCGTTTCACTTTTAGATCAAATCAATAGTTCTGATCAACCATTTGACGAAGCAACGACAGAAACTATGGTTGTCGAGTATGAAAACAGATATTTTAACACACGTGAAGTGCTGACTAGATCGCTTAAAGCGTACCAAGAAGTTGCGAATAATACTATTGATGACTCGCAATCGACACAAAAATTAGTTGACTCACAAACAAAATTTTTAGATACACTTTCGAAATTAAATATACAAACTTCCGAAACACAATTACCAAAGATTTCGATAAAACCATTTTCTGGACATTATTGCGATTGGAAATCATTCCATGATCTATTCGTTAGTTCAGTACACAATAGTGCCAAACTGACAGCGAGTCAAAAATTTCACTACCTCAAATCATTTTTAGTAAATGAACCAGCAACGTTGTTAAAACATATCGCTATCACTGATGATAACTACGCTGAAGCTTGGGACAAATTGACTACCCGCTATAACAAACTCGGACGTATTGCCTATTCCTTTGTCTCTAAATTTATGCAACTACCGTCAATAATACAGCCAACTGCAAATGATTTACGACCATTTACCGATAGCGTGGACGAAATCCTGCGGGGTTTACGTGCTCTTGATCCAAAGGCTGAAAGTCGAGATGTATGGTTGATTCATATATTGCTCAATAAACTTGATGAATCTACTCAACAAATATGGTCTGAATATATCTTATCGTCGCCGAATATAAAAGATTCTGAATTTCCCACTATTGTTGAATTTACTACATTTTTAGAACATCGCTGTTCATCGCTGGAAGTTAATCACAGGGTGATTAAATCTAAACTTAATAATCGTTCGTTTTCGTCGCAAAACACTTCACGTTCTTCACACCAAAATAACCGATCACAAGCTAATTCAAAGTTCAATCAATTCAAAGCCTTTCAAGCTTCAAATCTTAATTGTCCAAAATGTAAATCAAATCATACGTTGAGCACTTGTCAACAATTTCTAAATCTTGCGATTACTGATCGCCGCTCATTTATATGCTCGCAGAATCTATGTCTGAACTGTTTACGTTCTGGTCATAAAAGCTCAACGTGTAAATCATCATTCAACTGTCGAAAGTGCCACAATCGGCATCATACTCTTATTCATTCTATTTCGTCCGAAAATACAATCAACTCGTCTGATCATCAAACTTCAAATACTTCAAATGCTACTAAATTACCAGCGACCATGAGTTCATTGCCTGGTCCATCTCATTTAGTAAATCATTATTCTACTCAAACTGTTGCTCAACGTTCCGTAACATTATTGCCAACAGCGCTGGCTTATGTTATGGATGCTTTTGGTCAGAAACAGACATGCAGAATTCTTCTCGATAGTGGATCACAAGTATCCTTCATTTCTGAAGCTTGTATGAAACGACTTGGTTTACCACGACAGCATGCCCGAATCCCGGTCAGCGGATTGGCATCATTTGAAGCTGGTACAACGAAAGGTCTGGTAACCATACAGCTGCTATCCCGTATTAATGGACAATTTATCAACGTGAATTCATACATTCTTAAAACCATCACCTCAAACTTACCCACCAACACATTTAATTTAGACAAATTTGAAATTTATCAATCGCTCAGTTTAGCTGATCCTAACTTTAACGTCGCCAGTCCAGTCGACATTCTACTCGGTGCAGATCAATTCTTCAAGGTGTTGCGCAATAATTCAATTGTTGGTGTTGATGGTAATCCTGACGCGTTGCTCACTCTATTTGGGTGGGTTATTGGAGGTGATATTTCCAATTTCGAGCCATATTCCGATAATAACAATTCGTTATCTCATACAGTAGTGTCACTACACACATATCACGATGTTGATGTGGCATTACGACGTTTCTGGGAAGTTGAAGAAGTTCAGTCTTCGCCTATCATGACTTCTGACGAACAACGCACAGATGATCACTTTATATCCACGCATACTCGAGCCGTTGATGGAAAATATATTGTAGAATTGCCGTTTAAAACTGACAAGACTATTGAATTCGGAAATTCCCTTAACGCTGCCATTCGTCGTCAAAAATCAATGGAAAGAAAATTTATGTCCAATCAACCACTTCACGAAAACTATTCGCAATTCATGAACGAATATTTACGAATGGGTCATATGACAAGACTACATACACCACATATTTCATCAACCGATTGCTACTATTTGCCCCGCCATGCCGTGTTTAAAGCTGATAGTACAACGACAAAGCTACGCGTAGTATTCGATGGTTCGTCAAAGCACGGTATCAATACATCACTCAACGAGAATCTTTTAGTTGGTCCACCTATACAACGTGAATTATATTTTCCACGTGCATTCGTTTTCGTCGACATCAATATGCGCTTACAGGTGACATCGAGAAAATGTTTCGTCAGATCTGGATCGCTGAAAAGCATCGATCATTTCAAAGAATCATATGGCGTTCATCATCTGAGGAACCATTACAACATTTCCAATTAAACACAGTTACGTATGGGACTTCGTGCGCACCGTACCTATCCGTACGAGTTTTAAAACAATTGGCATTAGACAACATTGACCAATTTCCGAAAATTGCACAAATTCTACTCAATGATTTTTACGTAGACGATGTTATGACAGGTGCCGACACAATAGATAACCTGTTCGACATTAAAACTCAATTATCGTCGTTATTACAATCTGCTGGTTTTCCACTTCGCAAATGGAGCACGAATTGTTGGCCGTTGTTAGCCTCCATTCCTGACGATCAACGTGAGCTGTCGCCGTTAGAATTATCTGATGATACTTCGATTAAAGTTCTTGGGCTACGTTGGTATCCAACCAGAGATTGTTTTTCTTATAAAGTTACGTTACCTGATCACGTCGATATTACTAAACGCAACATACTTTCCGACGCATCTAGGATCTTCGATCCACTTGGGTTTTTGGCACCATGCGTTATTGTTATTAAAATTCTATTCCAACATACTTAATCTTCAGTGGGATGACGTGGTACCAGATGACGTACGTAAGCAGTGGAGTACCATAAGAAACGAAGTAGTGCAGTTCGAGAAAGTTACCATCACTCGTCGTATCTGGCAGTCCAACTCAGATCTTCAATTTCACGCGTTTTGTGATGCATCTGAAAAGGCATTTTCCGCGGTTGTTTATTGTCGGTCTTCGTATAACGATCGCGTGCAAATCGAACTCGTGGCAGCAAAAACGAAAGTTGCGCCTTTAAAACAAATATCTCTACCGCGCTTAGAGTTATGCGGAGCGGTTTTGCTGTGCAAATTAATTAACCAACTTAAAATTTCTTTACAGATTCCAAACATGAGTATTTACGCATGGACTGATTCGCAAATTGTTTTGCATTGGCTTTCATCACCGCCGCGACGTTGGTCTACGTTTATTGGCAACCGAACATCTCAAATACTTGCCGAATTACCGCGAAGCCATTGGAATCATGTACGATCAGCTAGCAATCCGGCCGATTGTGCCAGTCGTGGGCTACTACCATCAGCCTTAATAAATTTCGATTTATGGTGGCATGGACCGAAATGGTTAATCAATGATCCTAATGTTTGGCCATCTACTAAAACGACTGATATATCATTGATATCGTCAACTGAAATAGAAGAAAGATCAACAAAACAGTTTCACGTCACGTTAAATGATGATTCGCATTTCATTAATAGTTTGCTACTATGGACAAAAATTATACGTATCGTCGCATACATTCATCGCTTCGTTAATCGCTTGCGCAAAAATCATTCAACATTACAATCCAATGTACTAAACGCTGCTGAAATAGCTTCATTAAAATTATTTATTATTAAGCAAGTGCAATATACAGACATAGTACAGACATAGCTACACTTGATCGACAAGCGATTCTACCCAAATCATCAAATCTTGTATCATTATCGCCATTTATCGACACATCAGGTATTCTTCGAGTTGGTGGTAGAATCGAACAATCAAATTTATCATACTCAACGCGACATCCTATCATTTTACCAAAAGGTCATCGCTTAACATTTCTTATCGCTCAGCACTATCATTATCAACATTTACACGCTGGTGTCGCTCAAATGTTCTTCTTATTACGTCAGGAATATTGGGTCATCGGATGCAGAACATTATTAAGCAAAATAGTACATGATTGCGTACCTTGCTTAAAACCAGTCATCAAATCAGCAATACATGGCCGATTTACCAAAATCAGGAATTACCTATTCAAGACCATTTTCGCGCACGGGTTGTGATTATGCTGGTCCGATTACGTTACGTTTATCACGCGGAAGAAATCCAAAATTTACAAAAGCTTATATAGCACTATTCGTATGCTTTGTTACAAAAGCATTGCACCTGGAGTTAGTCGGAGATTTGTCTACTACTGCTTTCATTGCTGCGCTTCATCGATTCGTCGCTCGTCAAGGTATACCAGCTGAAATCATTAGCGATAATGGGACTAATTTTATTGGTGCAAAGCGACAACTGAACGAAATGTTTCAGCTGATATTATCAGAACATCATCAAATAGCTATTGCTGAACATTTAAGCCAAGATGGTATCACCTGGAAAAATACACCACCCCACGCTCCGCACCATGGTGGACTATGGGAAGCTGGTGTACCAGCACATTTTATTATTGGCCAGCCATTTACATCCATTCCAGAACCTGACATCACTAATCAACGCGTTACACTTTTAACAAATTGGGAATTGTTAACTAATCTCACTCAAGGCTTTTGGAAACGCTGGCACAATGAGTATCTAACTTCGTTGCAACAACGATCAAAATGGCAACATCAATCACGTGATTTAGCAACCAACGACTTAGTGCTAATTAAAGAACCACGCTTACCACCATCGAAATGGATAATTGGTCGAATACAGGAATGTCATCCCAGCTCAGATGGACATATCCGTGTCGCTACTGTCAAAACTACGGCTGGTATTTATGTTCGTCCAATTACAAAATTAATACCTCTTCTTCATTCTGAAAGAACTAAGTCTTTCAGCGGGCGCCAGGATGTTTTGGATTGACTCTAAAATATCTATATCATTAACTTTGTTATTTTATATAAGTTCTCAATTTTGTAATTGTAATTAAAATATATTTATCATACGATATGAATAGCCAATCACGGCGTTATAAATTAACAATAATTCAATTAATTACCATGTAAATAGTAATTTTTATTATCAATTCGACTCTTTTTGAAAACGTCGTCGTGATCGGTTGTTCAATCGCAGTTGAAAATTATATTTGCAGTCTAATAAATAAAAGAAAAAATTAAAGTTAATATTTAATTAAAAACGTAAAGTAAAACAATTTCTAGTTAATATCTTATAAACACCTTCTAAAACAATTATTTAGTTGTGAACTAATATTTATAGAATTTCAATTACATTAAAATAAATAAAAAAGTTATATAAGGTTTTATGAGAATTAAAGAGTGTTTTATTTCATTCAAAACCAGTGCATGTGGCTCAGATTCCACAGAATCATAAACAATAATATTTAAAATTAAATACAATATTTATAATATTTAAAATTAAAGTGTCGTCCCACAGCGGTGGAAACGATATTTATGATATCTAATTTTTTTTATTGTACAGTAGAGTAATTTGGAAATGGATTTATTATTTTTTTTGCTTTTTATTTTATGATTTTGTAGAATTAAATATAATTAGTAGAGTAGTTTAAATTGATTTTGATTTTTTTTAATTTTTTTTTTTTGGTTCAGTGGTGTAATTAATTTTTTTGTAGTAATTATTTAGTTTTTTTTTTTTTTTGATTTTTTTTTATTAGTAGATGGTGGTAGTTTTTTTTTTATCATAAAATCAAATAAACCTTAAATTTTAGCGGACTATCCCGACATGTCAGGACAGCACCGTGCCCAAACAAGGTATGTGTTTTAATTATGTAATGATAAAATCGATAGTTTGTAAAAGACCAACCTAAATAAATAAATAAAAAAAAGGGGCACTGCTATCTTAATATAGGAAATCCATGTTGGATTTTGTTGCATATTATATAAAATAAAAAAAAAAAAAAAAAAAAAGATAAATTAAATTTGTATAATAAAGACGGAACACCACCGTGAATCACGTAGAGAAAAAAAATACCAGTTTGTTTTTAATTATATTTAGATATTGCTTTTAGGTTATTTAGCTGGGCTTAACATGTCTGGCTAAGGCCACAATACCATCCATGGATTGATGACGTCAGCTCGTATTTTCCTTATTTCTTTCCCTTGGTCTTGATGATTTGATTTGCAGGTAGGATCGATTGGTTGACTCACGCCCCACAGACGAGCTAAGCCGGCAAAAAGGAGGAAATCCCAATCGGTCCTTGAAACTTTCAAGTTTTTTTTTTAAAATAAATTCGGTCTTGTTCGGTTGGTGATCCGCGGGTGGTGTATCACTCCAGACCTGGCGCCCTCATGATGTGAAAACCTTGGAAGTTTTTAAGCGCGTCTCCTCCGCAATTTCGGTAGTAACCCGACTCACTTGGTTTTGTTATTTTTTGATTATTTTTTTTTTGTTTGTGTGGTTGAAGAAAATCAGTGGCGAAGAAATTTTTTTGTTGAGTGGGCCAAAACTTTTAATTGTTGGTCGGAGTTTTTTATGGTGCACGGGTACCATTGCCACCCCACAAATAAAATTTAAATTAAAAATGGACAGGCCAAAGCCAAGTGGTGTCTTCCGGTTCTGTTGCAATTTGACAACCGAACTGTGCGGTGTTACAATACAAAAAATTAGGATCTAATAATTCCACAAAAATAGCTTGTAACTTGCGAGAAATTTTAAAAGAGTATTTTGCATATATTGCGTCAAAACAAAGTTATAAGATAAAATATTATCAATATAATATGCATTCTTCAATAATATTTTAGTCTTATTATTATTATTTATAGATTTTATTCATAGCTTTTATATTTTGTTTAATAATTCATTTATGAAAATATTGTTTAATAATTCATTTATGAAAATATTGTTTAATAATTCATTTACAAAAATACTGTTTACTAATTCATTTTGTAAAATTTATACATATATAACAAAAAAGTTTATATTAAATTGTAAAGTTTATATTAAATGGTAACCTTTCTATTTATTTACAACGTAGATCATCCGTTGAATTATAAAGTTCTGTAACCCCCAATTTAAATGGTTTTCCATTTTTATATTTGTGGTACAATATTTGTAAGGGAGGATTTGTAAAAGTTTGGTGATTTAATTTTTTTATATTTTATTAAACTAAAATTGGGCGCCAAGTTCGATCACCAACCGCGACGGAACTTCACCAAACCTTTGATAACATGGTATTACTCTGTTCCTCCTTCTCAGCTGGGCTTTAAGCTCTAGGTTGGGCGTGGGCTTGAGTAATACCAACATGATTTTTATATTACAAACATAACATCATAAATATATAACAAAAAAAAAACACAATCAACTAATGACGACGAAGGGTGTGCGTGTGTGTGTATGTGAGATTGGCATCCTTTAAAGGATTTATTCAATCATTATATCCTTAAATGATGTTAATAAAATTTAAATTTTTGGACATGAAGGGACATTATAAATAAATAATTATAAAAATTATAATAAATTTTTAATTTACAAAAAAAATTTACTCTACTGTACAAAGAAAAAATATGCTACGTTATGTTTAATAAAAAAATCTAATTTAAATGAAAATACCATAATAAATAATTTACCTGGTTTGAGCTGGTCCAGTTGCAACAGGATTGCTAATAGAATTTTAAAAATTATGGTTTACAATTTACATTACTCTACAAAAAAAAATTTAACACAAAAAAAAACTCGATCTTCTCCTTCAATTGTCCTTGACTTAGTTGATCTTTCCTGGTGTTGCGTCATCTCATCGTGATCAGAATATAGTTTTAATTTTAGCTTTGCATTTTTAGAGATTTCATGCTAAGCTCGATGTTTCAATTTTTATGGATTAGTATTGTATAATTTGAGTGTTATTTATTATACAATTACTAATCATCATTTTTTTTTTTTTTTTAATCTAATGCGTCAATTTTCAACACTATGCTTTCTATATCACCTGTAGATAAAGTATCTGCAACAATATTATCTTTACCCTTTCTATGTTCAATCGTAAAACTAAAAGATTGAAGTTTTAAACTCCACCTAGCTAATTTCCCAGACAAATCTTTAGTTTTCATTAACCATTTTAAACTAGAATGGTCTGTTATAACTACAAAATGTGCACCTTCTACATAAGGACGAAACTTCATACCACTAAGGACAACAGCTAAACATTCTTGATGAGTAACACTATAATTTTTCTGCGCAGGATTTAATTTTTGCGACATATATGCTACAGGATGTTCTCTACCTTCCTCATCTTTTTGGAACAAAACACCACCTACACCATATTGACTAGCATCACATTGAATATAAAAAGTTTTATTGAAATCGGGATTAGCTAAAATGGGAGCTTCAGTTAATAATTTCTTAATTTTACTAAATGCTTTTTCAGCTAAATCTGTCCATTTCTCTTTATTATTTTTAGCTAATAAATCTGAAATAGGTGCAGTCACATTAGCAAAATTAGGAATCATCCACCTATACCATCCTACCATTCCAAGAAAACGACGAATTTCACGGACCGACTTTGGACGTGGAAAATTATTTATGGCATCTACTTTCATCGGATCTACTTTTATACCTTCTTCCGAGATTACATGCCCTAAATATTTCGTTTGGTTTTGACAAAATCGACTTTTATCTAGATTAATTGACAAATTTGCATCATGTAAACATTTTGCAACCGCTTTTAATGTTGTCATATGCGTACTAAAATCTTGTCATATGCGTACTAAGCGGTAACGTCTTCTTTTAATTCAAATGGAATTATTTTGTCCATTAATCTGCATAATGTTTTAGGTGCATTAGTCAAACCAAAAGGCATCACCTTGTATTATGTTTTTCTAATTCATAAATTTGAGCGGGTATAATACTAAATGCTCTCCAAAAATTCATTCCTAAAATTATTTTTCTTTTTATAGAAGGAATTATATAAAATTTAATATTTTTTTCAACATCATTATAAATAACATTTAAATAAACAAAACCAATAATTTCTTGTACAGCACCATCTGCAGTACACGAACTTGAATTAGTATAAGTGTCGTATAAGTGTCGTGGGGTGTACACGTACGGAGAAATTGTCTTAGAACTAAATTAAATTAAAATCATAAAAATAGTTATTCAAATTGAAAAAAAAAAATTATAGTTAATCAGTAAAAAGAATATTAAATAAACTATATAGATTTTATCTCTTTTCACTATTCAATACTAAAATTTTGTGTGATTAAATTATATTTTTTTTTTTATTTTTATATAAAATATTTTTTCAAAATCATAATAACAGTGAAAAAACAATAAACTTTAAAAAGAAAACTGTACAAAAAAAAAATCTAAGTGTTACTTTTTTTTCTCCTCTTGAAATTATGACGTCGTGTTTGTGTTGCAATAAAAAAATTGATCGACAACAACTGAAAATTTGTTGTAATGATTGCAATACATATTATCATGCTGCCTGCGTTAATTTATTGGCAAGCGACATTGATTATATGGCAAAAAATAAAGTAGCTTATCGTTGTGACATTGTAAGATTGTACGTCGCAAATCATTACATTTGCAAACAACACCTATTACTGCAACGCCACAAATTAGAGATGATTCCCCAATAAATAATAATGAAATTACAGCTGATTTATCGACAACAATAACATTGGAACAAATATACAAAGAATTAATCGAATTAAAAAATGTAAACAAAGATGCTCTCGCACAAATTCAAAATTTGCAAGAAGACAAACAACTTCTGTTACAAAAAGTGAATGACCTCGAACAAAAAATAAATTATCTTGAGCAAGGGCAGTTAGCGAATTCATTAGAAATTGTTGGTATACCTGATGTGAACAACAGCAATGCATTAGAAAAAGTACAAAAACTTCTTGTTGATGGTGTGGGTGTGACTATTGACGCTGATCACATTGAAAAATGTTACGTCAAAAAAATCAAATTGAATAAACCGTCTAATGAAAAGATTATTAATTCAGAACAGTCTAATGAAACGAATAATAATTCAGAACAGCCTAATGTAAAGAATAATAATCCAACCATCTTAGATGTTGTATGCGTAAAGTTCATTTCCAGCAAATTTAAAAATATTATCATGAAGCATAAATCTGAAAAAAATATTCGCTTAACTGGTAACATATTTGGAAATGAATTTACTTCAAAAAAATATTTATTAATGATAGTCTAACATCACATTCAAGAAAATTATTTATTGCCGCTAAAAAAACGAAACAGGAAAAAGATTTCAAATACATATGGTTGCGTAATGGAAAAATTATGATGAGGAAAACTGATGGTGAAGAAAAAATTGTTATTAATTCTTTAGAAGATCTAAAAATTCTCTAATTTTTTTATTTTTTTTTATACATATTATAATTTTTAATTTTAAGTATGAGTTTTTCAAATTCTGATTCTTTAGAATCTAATAACAATAATTTTTCTTTAAGTAATTCTCTTATAAGCAATAATTGTGAAAGTGTTTTTCATCCAAACCATATGTTTTCTGATAAAGTTTTTATTATACACCAAAACATTAGAAGTTTACGAACAAATTTTGATTTATTGTTAACGCATTTAGAAACATTTTCAAACAAACCACATTTTATCTTTTTATCCGAAATATGGATTTATGATTGCGAAAAACTTGATTATAATATACCTGGTTATAACTTTTACGCTTTATGTAATGATTCTTATGCATCTGGTGGCGTGGCAGTATTTGTTAAGTCTGATTATAATTGTAGTGTTTCTTATTGTGATTTGGTTAGTGCTGATATATTAAGATTAGAATGTAACATCGAAAATGAAAAAATGGTTTTTATGTGTATTTATAGATTACATGGAAATAATTTAAATAAAGAGGTTTTTTTGGGAGAATTTAGTAATCTATTGAAAAACGAAAAAAACAAAAATCTGATTTTAGTAGGTGATTTCAATATTGATATTTTATGTAAATCTGAGATAGTAGATAAATATTTGTTTTTAATTGCCTCTCATGGTATGGATAGTGTTATAAATGTGCCAACCCGTGTTTCTTCTGGTAAATGTTTGGATCACGTGTTTGTGCGTTTCTTTAATGTTCAAAAATTTGCTTGTGAAAGTATTATATTAGACCTCAAAATTACAGATCATTGTATGACAGGTTTGCTATTAAAAAATACTACAACAAAAACATCGGATAAATACTAGAGTTTGCACGGTTCGGTTAACCGGAAACCGAAACCGCGGTTTTGAACCTCGAAAACCGAAACCGTAAACCGCGTCGGAAACCGCGGTTTACGGTTTTCAAAAAAAAAATTATTATATAAAAATTCATTGTTCTATATCTTTAATATTTTAATTACTGCACCCATATGTATGCAATTTTGTGTATTCTAGATGCTATTGGTTCAAAGATGAAGTTAACGGCTATTTATTCAAAGATGACGCTAGTATTTATTTTTCATTTCGCTGTATTATAATTCTAACATCTGTTTTATGTCATTTCATTTGCTATTTGAATTTCAGATTTAACTGAATTGAGGTTTATTGATTGTATTATTGATTTTAGTTATTAAATTGAAAGTTATAATAGTTTATCTAATTAACAATATTAAATAATTATTTTTCCTACTAATATATTTTTAACAATAGTAAATAGTTACTTTTCTACTAATATACTTTTAACCATATTAAATAAGTATTTTTTTCCACTAGTATTTTTTTAACAAATATTAATAAGTTTTTTTTAAGTATTTTTGCCATAATTAAAAATAACCCAAATAATGTCGGCTGCAGTATGGGAATATTTTACAAAAATTTCAGCTGCAAACTGTGCTAACAATAAAGCTAAATGCAAAAAATGCGGAACAGAGGTGAACAATTCTAAGGGTTCTACGTCTGCAATGATCAATCACATGCGAAATATTCATAAGACTTCTTGTAAAAGATCGCACGATGATTCCGTAACAAACGTTGCTTCAACAAGTGGAAATGGAAACTTAAGACTACAACAAAAAACGTCGTCAATAGTAGATTTTATAAAAAAAGTAACTCTAGGAGAAATTATTGATGAGTTGGCCACAAAAGACGGCTTTTCAATTAGAGCCATTACAAAGTCAAATTTCATTCGACATGCAATTTCTGAAAAGGGCTATAAGTTACATAAAAGTGAAAATGGAACAATGGCACTTATTCACGCCGAATATGAAAAAAAGAAAAACCAATATGTAAGTTTTTTTGATGAAGAAAAAAAAAAAGGTGAGAAATTTAGTATCACTTTGGACGAATGGGTAAGTTCTCGACAACGCCGTTATATGAACATAAATGTACATGATAAGACTGGTAAAGTATTGAATCTAGGATTGGTAAGAATTATTGGATCATGCAACTCGGCAAAGATTCAGCTGACCGTGGCTGACCATCTTAAAGATTTTCATCTGTCCTTTGAAAGAGACATTGTAGCTACCACCAACGACGGGGCTAGTGTTATGGTTAAATACGGTAAAGAATGTCCAGCAGAAGTCCAATTATGTTTGAATCATGGTCTTCACCTAGCTGTTTCTAATACATTTTATTTCAAAAAATCTAAAAATAACAGCGAAAATTTCGATAGTGATGCTGAAGACGGTAGCGATAATAATGAAGATGATGAATTTGATAAAGATGATGAAAGTTATTCTTTTTTTGATGATGATGATACCGAATCCGAAGTTTCCGAAATAATCAATCTAGCCGAGATATTAAATAAAGTTCGTGCTATTGTGAAATTTTTCAAATGTTCAACAGTTCGTAATGACATTTTGCAACAAAAAATTTCTATTGAACTTGGTCATGAACTTCATCTAAAACTTGATGTGAAACATAGATGGAATTCAATTCATCCAATGTTAGAGACATTTTTAAAATGTAGGAAACCCATCGAAGAAGCATTAAAAGAATTAAATGCTTGTAATTTAATTCGAGGAATCGATTTTGAAGTGGTTAAACAGTTGTGCGCCATTATGGAACCGTTGTTACTCACTGTTCTTGCGTTGGGTAGAAAGGATGCCAATTTAATAACTGCCAAAGGTGCAATTAATTTTTTATTGAAGAAGCTAGATGATACTTATGTAACAAATTTTACCAAAATTGATGAACTGAAAGATAATATCAAAGCAAGATTGTGTTCACGTGAGAATATTAAGTTAAACTCTTTGTTATCCTGCCTTCTTCAACAAAAAGTACCAACAAAAGAAATTTTAAATTTTGGTACAAGTTTTTTAAATAGAATATACCCTCATATATCGACATCAGCAGATGAAAATTATGGAGAAAGCTTAGACCTAGATGATGATGATGTGAATATTGATGGTGATATTGCTTCTCTCCAAGATGAAATGAATGCTGCAATAAATAATGCTGCCAAAGAGGGAGTAGAGAAACAATTTAGCTCCCTAAGAGATGAATTTGCCATTTATAAAAAAACGGGCAAGAGAACTATAATTCTTCAAAAATTATATGACGCAATCTTAACGGTACGCCCAACATCCACCGAACCTGAAAGAGTATTTTCAATTTCAGCAAATTTCAGCCGGAAATTAAGATCGCGCCTTAGCGATTATTCATTGAATTCGTTAATATTTTTAAAATATTTTAGAATTAATAATTCCTAAACTTGTGCATTTTTTACTTTTATTTTTTATTTTCTTTGAATTTTGTTTTTGTTTTGTTTATACTTTGATTTTTTATTCTTTTTGAATTTTCTATGTTTTTGATTTGTTTGATTTTATTATTCTACATATTATATTATTTTATGTGCTTATGTTTTTGTTTTGTTTAATTGAATATTCTATGTTTTTTATGTTTTATATATATTGGTATTACAAAAACCGAAATACTTGTCTTTTTATTAGTGCTATATTTATTAAATATATTAAATATATTGCATTGTATATATTTGTTCAAATTATGCAATAAAAATTTAAAAAACTGAAAACCGAAAACCGAACCGGAACCGTCGGTTTGGAAATATTGAAAACCGAAAACCGCGGTTTTCAAAAATGCGGTTTTTTTGCAAACTTTAATAAATACGTACCTTTTCCAATTCGTAAAAAAATTAATTTTGAGGATTTAAATAATTTGCTTTTAAATGAATTTTGGGAAAGTGTATATTGTGAAGATAATCCTTCAGTAGCTTATGATAAATTTGTTACTATTTTAAAAAATAAAATAAATGAATGTAGTTATCAACCCGTCGGTCACAATAAACTGAAAAGGCTAAAACCATGGATGACGAAAAATTTAATAGCTAAAGTTTCGAAAAAAAATAAGTTAAGACAAAAATTGATTAAACATCCCGATAACATTAGATTGAAAAACTATTATCTAAAAGTTTGTAATGAATTAAAAATTGAAATTCCAGTTTGTCGTGACAGCTACTATTCGAATGAGATTAATAAAAATAAGGGAAATGTTAGGGGAGAATGGAAAGTTGTCAACAATATTTTAAACAGGGTACAGGATAAATTTTTTATTTATGAATTGGAAACTGAAAATATAACTAATGACACCGAAGAAGTTGGCAATTTATTTAATGATTATTTTGTTTCTGTTTCCGAAAATTTGATCCCAAGTAATTCCAATAGTAATTGTAATTCATGTAATTTCGGGTTAGTCGAAGATGTTTTTCAATGTCATAGTTTTTATTTTGATCCAATTTGTCCTTCAGAATTACATAAAATAATTATGTCACTGAAAAATTCAAATTCTTGTACAGAAGATGAGATCTCTGTTCCAATCCTTAAAAATATTTCACTTAATATTGTAGATGTTCTATCCTTCATTTTTAACAAAAGTATTAATGCTGGTATTTTTCCTTCAGCACTAAAATCAGCTGAAGTTTTACCTCTATTTAAAAAAGGTGATCGAAAAAATATTAATAATTACAGACCAATTTCTATTTTACCGTCTTTCTCAAAAAATTTTGAAAAAGCTGTAAAAACACGTATGCTTAAATTATTGTGTAAAAACAATTATTTTAGTAATAAACAATTTGGGTTTCTAGAGACTAGATCAACAGAAGATGCACTCTTAAATTTTTGTAATAATATTTATGATGAAATCAATAATAAAAAATATACCGCTGCGTTATATGTGGATATTACCAAAGCATTCGATATGAAATAATATTCTGAATTTAAATTTTTTTTTTCTTTAAGTAATAACAAATTTTAATTTTAAATTACATATTAAAATGAATCACCCCACAACATTCATTTTAATATCATATTATAATTATAAAGACGGGGCATTCGCAACTATTTTTTTATAATACAGAATGCTCTCTAACTTTTTTTCTTCTCTACTTACTTTTTTATTTTATTTTATTTTTAAGTTTGAAAAGTACTTAAATAACATATTTGAATTATTTGAAATTTTAATTTTTAATTTATGTTTTTTTTTTACAAATTTTTTTTTAAATTTTCATTATAGCTTTTTTTATTTTTTAAAATTATTATAAATGTGAATTGTAAATTTTTTTAATTCTTCATTCTTGAAATAACATATTAATTTTGTATATTAATGAGAAGAGAATAAAGATCAATTATTTATTTATTTTAATATAATTAATTGGAAAATATGATACCTTTAATTCATTTAATAATTCTAAACCTAATTCACCTAAACAACTAATTCCAGCTCCACTATCCATTAAACCATATAAAATTTTATTTTTAATTTTAATTTTAGCCGCTAAACGACCATCTTCCAAAGTATTAAATTCAGTTTTCTTAATTGTTTTAAATTCATTTTTTCTATTTTTAAAATAATTTTTATTTCTTATTTTAATATTATTTTTATTTTTAGAAATTAATCCTCGGTTTGAGTAGCGAAAGATACTCGATTTGGTCTTTTGAATATTTGAGGAGCTTGTACGAAATTTCTCGGTTGGAGACGACCCCTCGTATCTCTGACCGATAATGAGTTTCCCCGATTACAACTAGAACACGAACGAATTGTGGTATTTTTCAACCCACAATTAAAACAAAATAAACGAAATTCTTTTAAAGGACAATCACGGTAAGTATGACCTAAATCATCACATTTAAAACATTTAACATATTCATTATTTATTTTAGGTTCATATCTATTATTATGTTGGATCATCGAAATTTCAGCTCAACCAGTATCAACTAAATTATTATCAATATTTAAAGGTGAATTTGCACCACAACTATTTACTTCATAAATATTAGGACGAGGACGATGTACACGCGAACTATTGAAAATTGGTTCTCCAATTTCCGACCAAAGTTTTTCAAAATTTCTGCATATCTTATCCAACACAGATACATTATCTACATTCAACATTAACAATTTTTCCCTAAGCTCTGGCAACATATTAGCTTGCAATCTTAATAATAATTCATTTGCCGACATTTTATTTTTCAATCTTAAATTTAATTCCTCATTTTCTAACTTAAAATCTCCAAATTTTTCCTTAACCCTTTGTTTTCTCGATTCTATAATATGTCTAATTTCTAAATCAGTCTCTTGTTCCTCAAATTCAGCTTTTAAATCAGCTTTCAATTTTTGCCATGTTAAAATTTCAGAATCATGTTTCTCTAAATATATCCAAAACCATTTTTCAGCTTTACCAATTAATAAATGGTGTATTGAATATACCAATTTATTAATAGGATAATTTTCAGCTTCAGCTAATTTTTCAATTCTGAAAATAAATCTTTTGACAGAAATACTTTTATTTGTTCCATCAAATCGAATTTGCCATTTTGGAACAGGATTTGGTATATTTTCTTGACAATATTCTGTCCTAGACATATTATTTTCACGAAAATTATTATGATTTATACCATTATTATTATTTATTTTTATATTATTTAGATTAGGGTTTTGATAATAGTTATCATTATTTACCCTTGGAACAAATTCAAAATTAGACTTATACATATTAAAGTTTGGTTTAGGACACATATTTTGAAAAGTGGACGGAATGTAAGGGGGTGGATAATTAAATAAATAAGGATCTGGGAAACTTTCTTTTGTATGAAAAGGATTAGGAATATTAGAGGATACTTGTACTGACGTGGACATACGTGGTAAACTAGAAACTACTGACGTAACATATTGACACGTAGAATATGGTAATTGTTTAAATTTATCATAAGCAGGGGTTTTTGGTTTAGCACCCATCTGCGTAGTAACCACAGATTGAGGTTGCTCAACAGCGTGAGCTCCCTCTTCTATACCTGAATTCAATATCAGATTTTCAGTCTCATTAATATTTTCTAAAATATCACTATTTCGAATATTTTGCTCAATTCGAAGAAATTCATAATCTTCTATTTTTCTAATTAATTCTTGAATTCTACTCTTCAAAACTTTCACCGAACCTTTCAAATTTGGACTAACCTATTTACTACATGAAAAATTCTACTCTGTGCTCTATTAATTTTATTTTCATCCATCTCTTTAGTACCAACTTCTAATAAATCAGTTAAACTATCTATCTTCTCTCTACAACTACCTAATTCTGTTGTAGGATTATCTAATCTATCAAAATTTGATACAGGTCTTACACCAGACTTTTCTTCATATATTAAATGTTGTAATAGTGATTTTCTTCTACCTACAGACTGTGTAATTGTATCTTGTTTCCGTACATGCAATTCATACAACACTTCATCATTATTTAAATAATTTGGATCCCTGATTAAACAAATATGAAAAAAAAAAACTAAATCTAGAAAAATAATACTAATAATATATATTTATAATTAACACTAAATCTAAATCTAACTAAACCCACAAAAATATAATCAATAAAACTAATATCTAATAAATTTATTTTTATCTAATATTGTATATATATATCCAACTAATCAAAAAAAAAAAAATATTCAATTGTAAAAAAAAAAAATAACTATTTAAATTTTCGGCTGTACTTCCGAATAACGGGGAAGAGCTTTTAAGATTACGTCATTACGTAACGGTACTTTATGACGTCAGGATTTCGAATAATGACGTCATTTTACCCGCAAACGCCATCTAGTGGCCGAAAAATGCATTACAAATTTTTCAAAAAATTAATATTTTTGCCATTTTCTCCTTAACGGTAAATTGTAGGATCCCAATTTTTTTTTAAATTGTAGCTAATAAAATTCCCTATATTCTGAAAAAAAAAAAAATTAATGATTTTTTTAAGAAGTCGTCTAAAACTGCAAATTACTAGATATAGAGGTGTAGTGAATATTTTACCGTTATTTTCATAACGGTAAGCGTTAAGTGGATTTTTTTAATTTAGTGTAGTAGAGCAAAGCTTCAGATTTTTTTTTAAATAAACTTGTTTTAACAAAAGTCTTCTAGAAAAAGGATAAAAATGAGAAAAACTTTAAAAAAAATTTATTATGATTTATTCTTTTTTTTCAACCACAATATAACATTTTGATATCAAAAATTAATTTTGAAAATGTATCAACATTTTTTGCTTCTTTCCTCCAAAGAAATTCACATAAATGTAAATCCATATTACATTTCCGTATACCTCCTCGGCCTAAACGTCTTTTTAAGTGTCTCCACGAACTTTCAATATTTTGGGTATGTGCATTGGTTTCTGGATCTACGAAATTCTCCGAATGGTTTACTGTTTTATGCACATAACCAATTAGATTTAAATCTATGTATCCTCCCCAACAATCTGTATGAATTTCAGTTCCTACATGATTAGATAAGTTACAAATTTATTAAAATTTAAGGTAAAGGACGTAAAAAACTTAAAATTGGCCATAACATTTATAATTTAAAAAAACACTAATCCCTTCAAAAATAATGGGTTTTCCCTTTTCCGAAAAGTTTTGCAACTAGTAATGGGTTTACCCTTTTCCGAAAAGTTGCAAAAAAAAAATTCATTTTAAAAATACTATTTACCTGGAAGTACATGCTTTTTTATTAAATCTTCTAATGTTTTTTTGTCTCTTTTGTTATTGGGACATATTTCCAAACGGTAATTGTTACTGTTTCTCTCAGTCATACCAATTATCCAACTTCCCTCAACTATGCGTCCTCGCTCATATTTGCGTTTCCCAATTTTGATCTCATCAATTTCTACAATACATCCTACACCACCAATTTTTCCACTAACATTATAGGTATTATCCAGAGCATACATACAAACTTCTCTCGCAAAACTAAAACGGTCTGAAATTGTTTCGGTAGACACATTTGTTTCAAAGATTGAACATTCTGCTATAGTTTGTTCAAATGAATATTTTTTAGCAAAACAATATGCTATAAGAATACATATTTCTGGTGCAACTTTAGACCTTTCAAACCAGGTATTATCAAGTCTACTGATTTTATGCTTCTTATTTTTATTGTAGCACACAAATATACCGAAAATATTACTATTTTCTATTTTCATCTGTTTTTTGTGCGTCTTACAATATTTATTTTTTGGTACCAATCCTAATTCTTCCACCCATTTTATGGTGTTCTCTCGAGTTGAAATTTTACCAAAAATTTAAAAAAAATTCCATTTCACATTATTACTAAAATAAATACAGAGCTTAATAACAAAAAAAATTGTAAATTTTGATAATAGCAAACTTACTTTAAATCCATTTTATTAATAATTTTATAAGTTAATTAACTTTTTCAAAAACACAACCGATTCGTTATTATTCAAGAGTAATTCTTGCACTGATATTGCATTAAGAATAAAAACTAATTAAAATAATTGTCTAAGTAAGTTAAAATTTTTAAATTTGTATACTTAACTGTTTTTTAGTTACCTAACTGTTTTTATTTACACTTGTTAACTTAACAATAACAATAGGTTTAAATGTTAATGGACAACAATACTAAAATGTCAATAGCAAAAAATCGATTAAATGCAAGACGACGATTATTAAATAGGCAAGATGTGACAAATTTTGACCAAGTACCAGCACATATTGTTGATGCGTTTTATACAGAGGGAACATATAAAAATAGGCTTTTGGTGACAACATTTGCATTTATAAACGGTATATCAATTGATCAATTGTTTGATTTGATTAAATGGCCTTTGAAAGAAAATTATAAATATAAAATAATTGAAATTTTTAAAATGCTTAAAGATCCTATAAAGTCCTACAAATATTATAGCTATAACGTTATCATGAAACTGGTCTTATTTTGTAATAATGATATTAGAAAATTCGGTAAACGAATCCCTGGAAGAAAATAAAATTATAAAATAAAACATGTTTAGTTATGAAAGTATTGTTGAAATAAAAAAAGAATAAGTTATAATAAAAATTTTAAAGTTTTTCTCATTTTTATCCTTTTTCTAGATTTTTTATCCTTTTTTTTTTTATTTAAAAAAAAATCTGAAGCTTTGCTCTACCACACTAAATTAAAAAAATCCACTTAACGCTTACCGTTATGAAAATAACGGTAAAATATTCACTACACCTCTATATCTAGTAATTTGCAGTTTCAGACGACTTCTTAAAAAAATCATTAAATTTTTTTTTTTCAGAATATAGGGAATTTTATTAGCTACAATTTAAAAAAAAAATTGGGATCCTACAATTTACCGTTAAGGAGAAAATGGCAAAAATATGAATTTTTTGAAAAATTTGTAATGCATTTTTCGGCCACTAGATGGCGTTTGCGGGTAAAATGACGTCATTATTCGAAATCCTGACGTCATAAAGTACCGTTACGTAATGACGTCATCTTAAAAGCTCTTCCCCGTTATTCGGAAGTATCTCCAAATTTTCAATTATAATTAAGATTGTTTAAATTCAATTATGTATTTGTATTACTATTATTTAAATTACCAAAATATATTCAAATTCAAATTAATTTATAAATTTTGGAAGTATATAATTTATTTTAATGTTTGTATTACTCTGATCATTGATGAGAATCTCCAACCCAAAAAAATATTCATTTAATTTATAGATATATTTATATTATTTTATAATTTTCTTTCTATCACTATTTTTAATAGAAATTTTATAAAATATGAATTTGATGATTGGATAATCATAAATTCTTTTGTTTAACTTAAAGTACGCCATCACTTTTCCCACACACACTCACATTTTCGTTCGAACAAAAACAAAAAAAAAACATAATCTCATATTTGTTCAACTATAAATTTAACACTAAGTCACCAGGATAGTGGTTGAACAATCAATCGCACAAATTCTAACTGGCACTAAAATAAAAACACTTGAAAAAGGAACTCAATAAAGGACAACCTTTACTTGATATCTAACTTTTCCATTAACTACGTTTAATGAATATATTTTAGGACAACCTAAAATATAAATCATACTTAAACCACACTAATTACCATCTAAATAAAAATAATTATCATTTAACAAATATGAGAAATTTCTTTTAAATCTTTAAATTTTAGTTCGACAATCAATTTAATTTGTTTTATTGCTTGACTGGTTTGACTGCCCCACGTTGGGCGCCATTTATGTAACCCCCAATTTAAATGGTTTTCCATTTTTATATTTGTGGTACAATATTTGTAAGGGAGGATTTGTAAAAGTTTGGTGATTTAATTTTTTTATATTTTATTAAACTAAAATTGGGCGCCAAGTTCGATCACCAACCGCGACGGAACTTCACCAAACCTTTGATAACATGGTATTACTCTGTTCCACCTTTTCAGCTGGGCTTTAAGCTCTAGGTTGGGCGTGGGCTCGAGTAATACCAACATGATTTTAATATTACAAACATAACATCATAAATATATAACAAAAAAAAAACACAATCAACTAATGACGACGAAGGGTGTGCGTGTGTGTGTGTATGTGAGATTGGCAGCCTTTAAAGGATTTATTCCTAAAATGGAATAAATCCTTAAATGATGTTAATAAAATTTAAATTTTTGGACATGAAGGGACATTATAAATAATTATAAAAATTATAATAAATTTTTAATTTATTTAATATATAAGAATTTTATTTATAAGAACAAAAACAATTTTTTTAAAGGTCATTTAAAAGACAAAATTTTTTTTAAAAAAATTACTTTACAAAAAAAAATTTACTCTACTGTACAAAGAAAAAATATGCTACGTTACGTTTAATAAAAAAATCTAATTTAAATGAAAATGCCATAATAAAAAATTTACCTGGTTTGAGGTGGTCCAGTTGCAACAGGATTGCTAATAGAATTTTAAAAATTATGGTTTACAATTTACATTACTCTACAAAAAAAAATTTAACACAAAAAAAAACTCGATCTTCTCCTTCAATTGTCCTTGACTTAGTTGATCTTTCCTGGTGTTGCGTCATCTCATCGTGATCAGAATATAGTTTTAATTTAGTTTTGCATTTTTAGAGATTTCATGCTAAGCTCGATGTTTCAATTTTTATGGATTAGTATTGTATAATTTGAGTGTTATTTATTATACAATTACTAATCATCATTTTTATTTTTTTATTGGTGAATTAATTAAATTAGATTTAATTAGTTAATAATAGTAATAGTTTGTACACTTTTTAATTGTTTTTATATGGCTCAGTTACAATCTAGTGCTTTAATTAAATTTAAGTTTTTATTGTTCCAGCACTATATTTTTATTTTTCAAATTTTTAATTGTTAAAATGATTTTTATAATCATTTTATTTTACAATGAACCAAATAATATTTTATTTCATTTTTAAATTTTAAATTTAAGTTTACAAAATAAACTAACTATTAAATTTATTTTACTAATTTCATTTTTAAGTTCTTAACAGAACTTCTAATTCAACTCATCTCCTCAAAATCTATTTTCTCACTATCCTCCTAAATCATACCACCTTTAACCTTTTTTCCTCCTTCAAATTTCTAAATTTCCTATTTTTATAATTTCCTTCAGTATTAGCTATTTTGAATTTTCACCTACACCCAAAATTCATAATTAATAAATATAACTACACAGAAAAAAAAGTCGTTCGTAATATTAATAAATGGTGTTTATTAACCTATTTTAATTGACTTTAATTAACAATTAATAGCATTAATAAACTATTTAATTGGTTTATGTAAACAAGAAATATTTTTTAATAAAGTAGTTTATTAATACTATTAATGACATTTATTAACTTATTTTAATTAAATCAATAAACTTTTTAATTGATATTATGAACAAATCTACCACAAAAAAAATTAATAAACTTTTTAATTAGTTAATAAAACTTTTAATTAATTTAGAATCTTTTCTCAAAACCTCAAATTTTCATACAAATTTGAAAATTATTCAAATCAAAATTATTTCTATTTCCTATACTAAATAATCATATTGTTTGTGCATTCCTAAACATATAATTGGGAGACAGGAGGTCCTCCTGGGTAAAAACTGCTTCGAACGGAGTGGGTTCGTTTTACAAATTTTAATATTATAAAAATTTCAATTCCATAGAGCTAGGGGTGTAAGAAAAATTTAATATTTTTATTTTTGGAGGGCTATATCTCCAAAACTTGGGACCAAAATAAAAAAAGTTAAATAGAAAATCTTCTTTATTTTTATCAATCTATAATCTGTCCAAATTTGAACCAAATACCTTTACCCGTTTCCAAAATAGAAAAAAAGCGGTAACTTTTTTAAAAAAAATTCAAAGTCCCCAAAATTTCATATTACTTTAATATGAAAATTTGAAAACGAAATTTATAAAAGTCTATTTTTTTAACGCCTTGTGATACGAATCTGAAATTTGGGTAGCAAAGAGCTAATATACACCTTTATACATTTCCATTCCTTGCCTTCATTCATGAGATATGGCCCCATATCAGTGAGATATTCAGACATCTATAAATGGGTGGGGTGAGGTCCTACATAAAAAAATTGTTCTAACAAACCCACTAGCTTTAAATGATTTGTATATATTTAAAATTTCAATTGCATACCATTTTCCGTTTAGGAACTAAGGACGTGAGAAAATTTAATATTTTTATTTTTGGAGGGCTATATCTCCGAAACTTGGGACCAAAATAAAAAAAGTTAAATATAAAATCTTCTTTATTTTTATCAATCTATAATCTGTCCAAATTTGAACCAAATACCTTTACCCGTTTCCAAAATAGAAAAAAAGCGGTAACTTTTTTTAAAAAATTCAAAGTCCCCAAAATTTCATATTACTTTAATATGAAAATTTGAAAACGAAATTTATAAGTCTATTTTTTTAACGCCTTGTGATACGAATCTGAAATTTGGGTAGCAAAGAGCTAATCAAAGATGCATAAGATACACCTTTATACATTTCCATTCCTTGCCCCCCTTCATGAGATATGGCCCCATATCAGTGAGATATTCAGACATCTATAAATGGGTGGGGTGAGGTCCTACATAAAAAAATTGTTCTAACAAACCCACTAGCTTTAAATGATTTGTATATATTTAAAATTTCAATTCCATACCATTTTCCGTTTAGGAACCAAGGACGTGAGAAAATTTAATATTTTTATTTTTGGAGGGCT
Organism: Rhamphomyia laevipes; assembly: GCA_963920725.1. Taxonomy (NCBI): domain Eukaryota; kingdom Metazoa; phylum Arthropoda; class Insecta; order Diptera; family Empididae; genus Rhamphomyia; species Rhamphomyia laevipes. Next base: position 114,334,607 of record OY987255.1, read on the forward strand.
ATATCTCCGAAACTTGGGACCAAAATAAAAAAGTTAAATATAAAATCTTCTTTATTTTTATCAATCTATAATCTGTCCAAATTTGAACCAAATACCTTTACCCGTTTCCAAAATAGAATAAAGTAAGAAGTCTCGAAAATTTCTAGTAATAAATTCAGGCCTGATTCAGTGGTTTGTTCAGGCCTGAATAGTTATTAGGGTAGTTGTATTGTAAATTTCTTATAAAAAAAGAAAAAAAAAATATTTTCATAGAAAAAAGGCAAACAAATTATTTAGGGTTTACAATTTACA
>OY987255.1:114335097-114377574 GCA_963920725.1 Rhamphomyia laevipes
ATAACAACAGAGGGTGTAAATTGGATACCCTATAATTAAAAATGGATCTTGAGAAAGAATTTCATATCACCTTATTGAGCGATTCGTCACTCAACTTTTATCCTGAAAATAGACTAACAAAATTTACAAATAAAATTCATCAGCATATTGATTTAAGAAACACAAGATGGAAAGTAGGACTAGCTGAGGTTTTTTTTAATGAATTAGACAATTCGTCATCACAACAACCTGCACTTTACTTTATATATACTGATTTAATAAAACCACAATTTTATGGAGACAGTAAAGTAAGGTGTTTAAGAATTGTAGAAACTTCAGATAGTTCTAAAAAAGAAATTAGAGAATTTTCCAAGATTCATTATTTTAGTGTTGAAAAATCTCATTTTGATAATATTTCTATTATAATTACGGATAAATATGGCGAAAAAATAAACTTTGCTTCTAGTGAAACACCAACAAAAATTGTTTTGCATTTTATGAAAGAACATGAAATCACTCAAAAAATATAAATATTGATGCTAAAAATTCTAACTACTCAATACACGAAAGCATGATGGAGCGTCAATACATAAAGTATTATTTAGAGCAAACTGGTGGAAATTATGAAGATATTGGTGCCATATACCGCTCAAAAAGTAAAATTCAATGTGGTAGGGGAATAGGAAGTTTTTTTGGCGGGCTATATAGATACCTAAGACCAATTGTTTCCTCTGGAATAGATATTCTAAAAAAAGAAGCTCTGTCAAGTGGCGTCGAAGCTTTATCTGATATTTCAAAAGGATCTAACCCAAAAGAAGTTTTTCAAGACAAAGGTGTACAAGCTTTAAAAAATATTAGGCGTGGCACCATTCAAAAATTATATGATATGTATGGATCTGGAGGTCGAAAAAATGCTATAAAACGCCGACTAAACTCGGAAAATTTTCATTTACCTGCATTACTACCAGCTAAACGTAGGATTATTAAAGCATCTAATAATCTGCGCAAGAAAAAAACAATTAAAAAAAATAATAAACTCCAACGTGTAGGTGATATTTTTGATTAAAATAAAATATGAAAGAGTGTATGAGATCAGAACTTGATATTTTTAAATCACCACCTATACAAACGAGCATTTTAAAATCAGAAGAAGTAGCATATAATCCTATAGCTTCTCTTGATTCGGCGTCAATAATTGAATTTGTATCATTAGGTCATGGAGATACATACAGAGATTTGTCTTCCACATATATAAAATTTAAAGTACAAATATTAAAGAAAGATGGCTCTCATTGGAATAATGATAAAACTGGTAATCCACCTAATGAAATATCAATAACACAACCTGGCGTTGTCAATAATTTGTTACATTCTCTTATAAAACAATGTAATGTACAGTTGAACGGAAAAAATATTACCCCATCAGATAGTAATTACCATTATAGAGCATATATAGAATCTCTATTAAATTATGGTAAGGATGCAGCAGACACACATTTAGAATGCTCTGGATGGTTTCTTGATTATCCAAATGCTGAAAATATCGATAATACTGGTGCAAACAAACGAAAAACAAAATATGAAAATAGCGCCTTTAGAGATTTAATGGGAAAACTACACGTAGATATGTTCAATCAACCTACGTTATTAATAAATAATGTTGATGTTAGAGTTTTACTAACTTTGGAAAAACCAGATTTTTACTTTTTTGCTAACGAAACCGACAAGTGCCAGTTAAAAATTGTAGAAGCTACACTATTTATGAAGCACGTTACAATTAATCCAAGCATATTATTAGCACATAACACCGTTTTAGAAAAATCAAATGCTAAATATCATTATAAACGTGTAGAAATAAAAACTTTTACAATACCGGCAAACAATACCAACATATCTTTAGACAATGTTTTTATTGGCCAACTACCAAATACAATAATTTTTTGCATGTGTGAAAATGATGCTTATTCTGGAAAGCGTTCGAAAAATCCATTTAATTTTCAACCATTTAATTTGTCGCAATTTGTGCTTTATGTAAACGGAGTTCAAGTACCAAATTTAGCAATAGAAACAAATTTTACTGAAAAAAATCATACAAATACAAGAGCATACCATACGCTATTTAGTGGAACTGGAATTCATCATGATGATAGAGGACACCAAATAACTATGTCAATGTTTGAAAAGGGATATTTTCTTTTATGCTTTGATCTTACGCCTGATGCTTCAGGAAGTAATAATTTATGCCAAAATTTGTTAAACCAAGGCACTGTGAGAATTGAAGGAAAGTTTTCTAAACCATTAACATCAACAATAACATGCATTGTTTATGGTGAATTTGATTCATCCTTACAAATAGACAAAAATCGCAATATTTACACCAATCTATAAATAGATTAAATAATTTCCTATTAACATTAATTAACATACAACATTCGAGAAAGAAGACGAAGTTCAGACACAACAACAATAAACGCAAAAAAAAAAAATGAATACTTCAGAAATTGCAAAAGTACTCAATTGTAATGAACATACAAATAAATACTTCAAAGGTGTCTATTCTCTCGACAAAATTCCAAATTTTAAAAAACGACCTGCAATATTAGTTATTAATACTGATTTGTCTTCTGAGCCTGGAGAACATTGGGTGGGCATTTTCTTGCCAAAAAAAGGATATCCTGAATTTTTCGATTCATATGGTAGAAGACCACAAAAAAAGCAGTTTTTAAACTTTCTTATAAAAAACTTTAAGAGCTATATATATAATAAAAAGAGATTACAAAGCAGCTTTTCTACTGTATGTGGTCAATATTGCTGTGTATTTTTATGGTTCAGATCTTTTGGACAGAGTATGAAAGAGTTTTTGAAGAATTTCGACAACACTAATTATGCTAAAAGCGATAAACTCGTCAAACAATTTTTTAAATTCATATTTCATTGCAAAAACAATATTTATAAAAAAGGTTGCATTCAAAACTGCAAACCAATTAGATTTTAGTATCGATTTGTGTTAACGAAGTTGAAGTATTCCAAAAAAGTGATGGGAAAAGATTTTAATAAAATGATTGCCGATGCAAAAAAAAATAAAATAATTAAACATAAAAACAACAATACAAAAATTGCAAAAAATCTGCTGCTGTCATATATATATTTCTTAAACGAAAATCACACTTGTAAAATTTGTATTGGTTTTGATATTGAAAATTATAAACCACTGGTGATTTTTCATCGTACTGGAAAGAATGTAATTGAAATTTGGTACCAAGACTGGATTGAACATTACGCCAAATATCGAAATCACTACGAAATCTCGCCGAGGAAAGGCTTGTTTTTAAAATTTGGGAAAGTTGAAAACAAGAAAATGTTTTATATTAAACAGGAAGAATATGAATATTTCATCAATATAGTTGATTTAATACAAGCAGTTGCAAAATCGTATAGCTATGCTACACCAAGTCTGAATGAGTATATCACAAAATATATAAATAAATGTATAGAAAAGAATGTAAATAAACTTGGTCAAGAAGATTTTTATATACCCATGAATTTACAGATTATTCAATGCAATTACTCACGTCTATTTTATGAAATTCCAATTTTGTTGCAAAATAAATTTAAAAAAAAATGCTTAACTTAATTATGTATACCATTTTTTTGAACTAGATATTAAGATTTTTTTTTTTTAATTGTAATTCAATATTAATAACTAAATAAATATATATATATATATTATTAAGACAATAGTTTTTTATTTAAAATTTAGAGCTTATTGTTAATTTTCAGATATCTTGGCAAGGCCGCGCCGGCTCGGCGCGGAACCGCCCGGGCGACCCCTCCCGCGCCGCGCCGCGTTCGCGCCATTAAATATTCTTATATAAATAAAAAATTGGAAATAAATTGATTTATTTTCATTTATTTTTAAATAAGTACATAAATATATTTTATTTGTGTAAAAAAAAAAATAACATTTTGGAAATTAGTAAAGCATAGATGTTTTTTCCATATGTGAAAAGATTTTAAAAACATTATTGATGGCACATCTCGTGCAAGGCTCCCATTGATTCCATGTATGATTTTGGCATTCAGTTTCATAATTAAAGCTTTTTTGCAGATTCAACTCTTCATTTATATCTATTATTTCGGATTTGATGTATTTTTGTAGAAAAAGTTTTTTCTGATGTCCGACAAGTTTTTTCTGATGTCCTGCAAATATTGGAAATCGATGAAAACTGTAGATTGACGATTATATTTCATTTTTATTTTTTTTTAAACGAGACTACAAATCAGTGTGAATGGTCGAATATGACTGAGAATAATGTATTTTATTACGAGGCTATGGTACTAACACACAACTAGTAAGTAAAAGATATTTAAGCCCATGTCGCTCGTAATATTTTTTAATTATAAAGAATCGCTCTTTCCATTACTCTTTGAAATATGTCTCTCATAAAACAACAAATTGTTAAAGAGTTGCACAAATCACCTAGAAAAAAATTTCCTCGAAGAAAAGTCGTTCAGAAAGGTATAAATGATACATGGCAAATTGATTTGGTAGAAATGATCCCCTACAAAACATTAAATAAAAATTATAAATATTTATTGACTGTCATCGATATTTTTTCAAAATATGCATATGCAGAACCCTTAAAATCTAAAAGTTCTTCTGAAGTAGTAGATGCTATGTCAACGATTTTTGCTCAAGCTGGTAAAACTCCTAAAAATATACAATCAGATCAGGGCAAGGAGTTTTTTAATAACAATTTTAAAAAGCTTATGATAAAATATAAAATTAATCATTATCATACATACTCAGATTTAAAAGCATCAATTTGTGAAAGATTCAATAGAACATTGAAAAATCTTATGTGGCGCCAATTTAGTTTGCAAGGAAACTATAAGTGGATATCTATTTTACAGGAATTGCTAAATAAGTACAACAACACAGTCCATCGAACTATAAAAATGAAACCCAGTGATGCTTCAAACAGAAAAAACGAAAAATATTTGCTTAAAACTGCATATAATCGAATAAAAATATTTCGAAGAGGAAAATTTAAAAAAAATGATTTTGTGTGAATAATTAAATACAAAGGAGTTTTTCAAAAAGGTTATGAACCAAATTTTTCGACCGAAATTTTTCAAATTTCAAAAGTAAATAATACAAATCCTGTTACTTACATGTTAAAAGATTATAAAAATAACCCAATACATGGAGGTTTTTATGAGCAAGAAATCACACCTGTACAAAATCCGCACGCATATTTAGTAGAAAAAGTTATAAAACGAAAAGGTGATAAGGTATTTGTGAAATGGCTAGGTTTTGATAAAATACACAATACATGGATTAATAAAAATGCTATATTATTATAAACATTTACTTTTATTTAATTATTTATAAATACATATATTAATTTTTTTTACAAAAGTTTTTTCCAAATATTCTTAGATTTATTAATCTGTTTTTTTGTTAAAAATTATAAAAATTTAAGAAATAATATTTTAAAATTATCTATGTATATAGTTAAATTGTATTCATAAAAACATTTTTTGTTTTGTAATTTTAAGTTAAAAAAATTATTGCTAATTTAATGTTGCTGAACTTAAATTTAATATATCCAATAATTAATTTTTTACATAATTTAATTTCGTTTAATCATATTCTATGCCATAATGACCCCAAGCATAAGTATTTATACCATCACTTAATATATATCGTTTGTTATCGCTTGCGTTTAAGGCTATTTTATTTAAAGTTGTTGTGTATATATTATGGAGTTCAGATCTAAACAATTGCATAGTACAATATAAAGTTTTATTATTAAACAATGCATTTTTATACTTTTCTATATCCAAATTTTTTACAATATTTGTTTTAACACCTTTGGCTCTTTTTATTGTTTTTCCATTAACACAATCAACAAAATACATTTTCGATTTTAAACCTATAAATTCCTTTATTATTTTTCCATTTAGTTCGTCTTTAAATAACCCTAATTTTTTTTTATTTACTAAAGGGAAATTGTAAGGATTATTTTGTTCATAGTCGGACGTGTCAAAAATAAGTTTTTTAGGGTCGGTTTGTAAAACGTCTTCCCGAATATCGTCATAAAAATTGTCTGTTGAAATCGTATAAATAAATGAATCTGTGTCCATGTAATTTAAAATTATTTTGTCATCATATTTCTTTTTCATATATCCATAATGGAAGTCATACATATGAAGCTTTGATAGCTCTAACACAGTAAACCCTAGATATATTGTTTTGTCATATTTAATATTAACGACGTTTAATTGAACAGCGGATAAATCATCAGTAAATACAGAAATACTGTGGAAGTTGGGTTTAGCTATTAGAGCTCTTGCCCCTAAATGTCTACGTCTACTCTCCCAACAATCTGCAATTCTAATGTCTTTTCTTTTATCCACGTTCTCCATTGTTTTTCCGTATACGGCATTATTCATAAGTTTGAAAAAGTCTTTTTCGAAGCAATTTTTTGCAAGAGATCTATAGTGGGTATTAAGATTAATATACTTTTGCAACCAATTTGATTGTTTAAACTGGAGAACTTTATGAATTTTTCTTAATTTTAATCCATTTTTTAAACATTGCTGAAGATTTCGATAATGAATTATATAATTTTTTTTATCATTTAAATCTAAAATTAATTTCTCAGTTTTACTCAAAGGAGGTTTTTTCCTTTCACAACAAAAAGGAAAGTCATTATGCATATCATGTAAACTATATGGATATTCCAAATCTACCTCAAGAATGTATCCAATTTCTGAGTCAGGTGAAATCATATTAATATCTAATGGCGGGTCTACCCATTTAAAATCACCATATGGTAGAGATTGGGACATTGCCCACCCATATAAATTATTAGCATCAAGATACATAATGTATTTTGAGGGTAAATTGGGGTCATAGTCTTCCATGTATTTATTAGAAGCTTTGGAATGTCTTAAAGAACATTGGCTAATCCCACCCCGAATACCCTCCTTGAAAAATTTGTATTTATCAATATCAGTGAGAAGCTCTAAATTGATTTTTGTATATTTTAACATTGCTTCCCAGGCCAATCCTGGAGCGGTATAAAAGTGAGAAGCTTCTAAATTATAAATTTTTTTACATATAAATTTTTTTACATATTCTTCAAATACATCCGCAAGTAATAAAACGTCTGTCTTCAAATATAATTTCAAATAATCCCACATGGTTTGGCATTCTAATTCTACTCAAGTTTTTTTAGCATGGTCATAGTCTTCGTCAGTACAGTGTGTATCTGTCAAGTCGTTATAAAAATTAATTTGTTGTGGTAGTGCAGTTTCATTCAGTTTTTCCCAAGAATCAATATAACTATAAGGAAAAACTCCTTTCCTTTGCAACATTACAAGTTTTTCAGGTGAAAAATACTTTTTTATTTCTAGCAAATGATCTTTATCTAAATTTTGAACTAGAGTCTCTAAACTACATTGCATAAATCTAGAAGAATCTAAAAATCTTAAAACAAACCTACGCTTATTGTCTATATATATGTTTTTTGTTAAAGAAATATACAATTCTTTATTAAGAGGTATAACATTTATATTTCCTTGTATTGAATTAAGTTCTTTAAAAAGTAAGTGACAATCATACCCCGAAAAATTATGAAAATAAACCGGGAAAAAATTAGGAACTTTATATTCAATATTACACTGTTTGTGTGCTGGTCCACGGTATTTACCTGTAAAATGGCAATGATCTCTCACTCTAATGTCCTCAGGCAAAAAAACATTCTCACAAATATGACATTTTGCCTCTGTTTTTTGATAGATGTTTTCTTCGGCTGTTAATAATTCCATTGGCACCACTTTTGTTATATAATTTATATATAGCTGCTTACATTCACTTACTAACGAAGATATAAACTCTTGAGCACAGTTTTGTCCTAAATATTAGAAAAAGTGTTATTTTTTTTTTTTTAAAAATATAGGCAAAAAGTAATAATATTTAACCTGTAAACTCCATATACTTGTTAAGACTGGGATCAAATGAACATTTTATATAATATGCAAAAGCAATTGGTATATGTAGCCTTGTTTTTGCTGTTGATGATGAATTCGGATTGTTGATACATGTAGAAATTTTTTCCAGCATACTTTCTGAATCAGCATATATAACAAATGGCACTTCCATTTTTTTTTAATAATTTTTAAAAGCTAAAATATTATCATCTTTTGATGGTAAAGATGTAACTATTTTAGAACAATTAATTTCATGTTCGTCCAATAACTGTTGATTACAAAAATGTAGTAGACATTTTGTACATAATATTACTGCTTCCGTATGCTCTGTTAATTGACTTCTGATTAAGCGAGACAAATTTTTTATCCATACAAAATGGTATTTATCTTCTTCTTGTACCACCAATAAATTAACGTGATTTTCTTTTTTTTCGCTGGTATGATAATATGGACCTACTACTTGTATTTTGTTTTCTACACCTACATCTAGACCATAAACGTTTATACTTATTGTATGATTTAATTCTTCAATTTTTCTTATTTCTGAAATGTTGACTGGAAACTCCATATCGCCAAAGTTCAACTCTGATACCTTAGAATTTGATAAAATTATAAAATTATCGTCAATGTTTTCAATTTGATATTCAGAGCATCTAGCTGGATTATTGGGTAGTACATTTTTCAAAGCAGCTATTAAACACCACTTCAAACAATATACATCACTGTTTTTTATATTTAGACAAGCCTTTCTATCTTTTATGGATTTTGGAAGCTTTATGTAACTAGTTCCTTTTAACGGGGAATATTTCGCAATATTTACTTCAACATGAGAAATTTCAGCAATACTCCAACCGCTATCTTTCTCTTGAAACTCTTCTGATTGAGATGAAATCTTTTCAGTCATATCTTCATATATGGTGTCAATATCGTTTTCATATTGAAGAATTACCATTTTTGTATTAAAACTTTTAATACTAATCATATTTACTATTTCTTCATCATTATCTTGCTTGTGCGGCTTTACGTATTTAGCAAATATTTCCATATTAAATTTAACCAGCTTATGTAATTTTAAAATCTCTTTAATTTTTGCAGTTAAATCGTTTTTCACACTAGCGAGAAATTCTTTTACTAACAAAATATTTTTATCAACATTTTCACAGATAAATGTTATTATTCTTCCAGCGAATCCTTCTTTAATATATTTCAAACGATCTCCAATAGAAATTGAGATTTTTGTTTTATGCTCGTTTGTTCTTATATGATAATTCCAATATTTTATTGAAACATTAATTTTACAACCTTCACAAAATCTAGAATTATTGGATGTTGACTGTATATCATTCAGTTTTTGTTTTTTTGGTGGTGATGGTTCAGTTAATAACTCTGAATTTTCTCTTTCAAATTCACAATCACCATTTTTATTTATTTGCAAATTTGAAGAATTTACATTTTTTTTTGATGAATTTTCATATGCCGTTTTAAATTAGATGACCGATTAAAAGTTTTTTGACAAATAGCACAATCAAATTTTTTTTTTTTTTATGTGTACTGTTAACATGGATATCTAAATTATACTTTTTGGTAAAAAATTTACCGCAAATAGAGCACAAAGAATTCATTTTAACACTATATGTATATTTAGAAAAAAAAACCAAACACTTATGAAATAGCCTCGATAAAAATCAGAAACACTATTAACAATTTAAATATTTGAGTTTTCCTTTTATACTTTTATGATATTATTAATTAAGTAAACGTAAAAATGCAACATCTAAAACTTTTTCCCATAATAGTAATATTTAGCTTTTAATTTTTTTTACTGATTTTATAATAATTGTAATTCAATAATTTTTGAAAATGAATTAGCTAATTAATGCAAAAATTTTAATATAAATAATTGCTAGTACAATTCTTTTTTATACTTTATATGATATTATTAATTAATTTAAGTAAACATAAAAAAAAAATCCAATATATATCGTATTTCTAAAAAAATTTCTCATAATAATATGTAGTATGTAATAAGGTTTTAATTTTTGGTGATTTCGCATTATTATAAAATCAGTACAAAAAATTAAAAGCTAAATACTACTATTATGGGAAAAAGTTTTAGAAATAAATAAGATACGTTGCATTTTACGTTTACTTGATTAATAATATCATAAAAGTATAAAAGGAAAACTCTATATAAATGTAAGTTATTCTTATTTAAACAGTTTTGAAAAAATGTCTGAATATTTATAGTTGAAGCGGATTTTTTTGTGGTACTAGAGGACTTAAAGATCATTTGTCCGAAATGTAAAATGTTATCAACCGATGTCTGGAATATATCACAAAATAAATATAGATCAATCGGACCATACCTGAACCTGGAAGAGGCGTTGAAGGAGTTAGTAGCATGGAGAACAAAGTATGGAAGCTGCAATAGATGTGGGACATCAATACCACACATAAAAATTATGGATTTTTAATTATTTTTTAATGAAGTTATAATTAATTTGTTTTATATAAAAAAAAATAATTTCAAAATACAAATAATTTTTAAAATTCAAAAAATTTCTGTTTTTTTTCCCCTGCTCATTATTTCTTGCTCATTGAGCAGCATTTTTACCAAAAAGTTCGCGATTTTTCACTGATTTTGTATGGGCTGCTCATTCTTGCTCATTTTTTTGCTTGCTCATTTGCCGTAGAACATACATATTCTAACTACTTTTATAATTAAAAAAAAAATTGTAACTTTAAATTATATATACGAAAATAAAAAAAACTGATAAATCTAAATAATTAGCTTTTATTTTCTTTACAGCAAAATTAATAAATTCGCTCATTATATTAATGTATACATTAATTAAGAAAATTAATTGTTTCATTAAAATTAATTAAAAGATTTATTACATTAATTTATTAAATTTATTGAAATTGATTAAAGGGTTCGTTGAATCAATCAAAATAATTTATGAAAATTGATTAAAACATTAATTGGATTAATTAAATTTTCCTATAAAAATTGATTATAAATATTCGTTGAATGAATTGACCATATGGTTTTCAAAACGTCATTATTAAGTTCATACGCGCGGTCAATATTAGAATATAATAAATAATTAATTTTTGTAATTAATAATTATTAATATAAATGAATTTCATGATTTTAAATATTTAATATTATTATATATTAAATTTACTGATGAATAATTGAAATTTAAAAAAAATTAAGTTTAGTGATTTTTGTGTTGTGATAAATATGGTGGTCACCATAATTTTTTTATATATTTTATTAATACTGAAGTGTATGGTGATAAATAACATAACAACATTAGGAATAATAAGGATAATATTAGGATAACATAAGGATTACGCAACAGGAAGAATCAACAAAATTTCCGGTTACAGTTCCTTCATTTTTAATTTTGATAAGTAGCCTAAAATTTCAACTTTCGCTTTTACTCTATTGAATGGATTTAAACTCCTCATCATTCTTACTGCACGTTTTATAAAATATTCCTCATCATTTTCAGTAGTAGTAGTAGTTGGTATTTAAAAAAAAATGTATTTAAATTATCTAATGTTTCTATGAATTTAGATTCCACGTCATTATTACTTATTTTTTTTTTTTTTTTGTCATGTGGGAGTTTGGTTTTTCAAGTTGTGTATCAGCCAATCCACTGCAGCAGTTTAACAATTCAGTTTCATCAATAATTATATTTTCTTCAGCAAACACATCAGCTCCAAATGCATCGTGCGATGTAAACACATCACCTTCAACAATATCAAAATTACCTTTGCCTCTAATAAAATAATTAAATTTAAATTCATAACTAAATATAAGTTATATAAAACTTACTTTCTAGGTTGCATAGGTCATTTAAAAATGACATTGCATCAAAAAATTCCTATTTGCAAATCTTACTCCCTGCACTTTCAGATGGCAATTGACGGGCTTTTAATTCTCGGCAATATCTATCTCGGAGGCTCTTCCATCGGGTTTGTCAAAGATTTTCTGTTTAAAAAAAAATCATTCGCAAATAATCGTATTTGTATATACGAGTATATTATTTTTACCATCAACATTCAGCTCCAAACAATAAAAATCCATGCATCAGCTTTTTTTTTTATATTTTTGTATCCTGCACTACTTTTGTTATAAATAATTTCATGTTTTTTTACTTCCTCAATTAATCTGTCCTCATCCATTTTTTTTATTTTGTGTAAGCAGCAGCAACATTTATATCATTTGAATTTGATACAGGTGAGCAAAAATATCATTTGACGCAGCAAAAAAACTTTCACTGTGAATTGAAAAATTATTATACCATTACGTTGAGCGTTGAATTGCTTCAACTTTGCTTTACGTTGCGCCAAGTACATTGTGAATCAAGTATTAAGAAAGTAAAATTAAATTTGAGTTAGATTGAGTCCGTCGTCCGTGTTTGTCGTTTTTAATCTATTGTTTAATATTTAAGTAAAATATATTAAATATTTAAGTTACTAAATTAAATTATATATGTTAATAAAGTTCTATTTTAAATGTGTATAAATTAATTTGTGTGTTATTATAAGAAATAGAATAATAAAACTGATTATTATTTATAATAATCGTATAGAATTTGTTATAAAATATAACAAATATGTATAACATTTTCACAGAAAATTTTAGCTTGGCCCTAATGAAATTTCATACATAAAAATATCCGGTACGTAACAACTTGCCTCAGATTAACTCGCCACCGGCCAACTCGCCTCCACCAACTCGACTCCGATTAACACGTCCCCAAAAAGAATTTAATGCTAGGATAAAATAAAAGCAAATTCAATCAAATTATATTTCGAAAATTCAGAAAGAGAAGTAAAAGCTTAAAATAGTACGTGGAAAAATTTTATGGGAAAGAAGAAGATTTTCAACAAAATTTAAATTATTCAATGCTGTCTCGAGATCGGTCTTCAGTTTTGCAGCTCAAGTATTTGGCTTTTCAAATTTCAAGAAGGTGGATAAATTACAAAGATATATTTTAAAAATAATATTTGGCTTACCGGACTTTACACCAAATTATATGTAGTATATTAAGTCTAGAAACTGGAGTACCTGCCCAGTTATATACCTACACGACATGTATACACTTTGCAAATTGCATATGGAATATATACTCAACACTTTGTTTAGATATGAAATACGCAGGTTGTCATACATACTATCAAAACAAATTATGCAGAAAAAAAAATATACTATTGGCGAGTTGGCGGAGGCTACAGTTGTCGGAGGCGAGTTGTTCTGCTTCGAAAAATATCATGCATTGATGATGCGAATTTATATTTTAATTTTTGGACCTACATACCGTCGAAAACGTAAAAAAATTGATATGAACGAAATAATTTAATTTTAATTTTGCACTCCATTACAACAATTTCCATTTTAACATTACTATTTTTAAAATTAGAGTTTCATACTATAAGAGCGCGCTTTTCTGTAAATTAAATCGGGATAAATTTTCTTGCAATGAATTATCGCCCTGCGATGAATTTAACATAAGCTTATTTTTTGTACAATTATATTACGGATTTTATGTTACAACCTACAATTCTATACAATTTTCTCTGGGTTGCATTTACATTAAGGTATTGTCAATTAACAGAGTTTCTAGGAATAACATTACGCGTTGAGTCAAATAGAACATTGCTCAGTAGATAATAAGTGATCACGCTGATGATCAATAAGAGTGATTTAGTCGCTTCTTGTTTATTGTTATATTGAAATAAAAAAAGAATTTCATACATTTGTGATTTGTCCGTATCCGAACGGAATCCAGTAATTTTATATAGCGAATTATTGAAAGAGATGTTAACAAAATACTTAATATTACTCTATAGTTACGTCAATAATTCAAAATTAAATAATAATTTAAATATAAGAAATATATTTTTAAGAGTCAAAAAGGAAATTCGAGATTTTGAAATAAATATTGATAAAAATATTGGCTGATTATATTTTCAACGAACAGTTAATAATATTTTATGTAAAAATAAAATCTCTTAAAGAAAAATGTATTATAAAATAATGAATTTTAAAACATCTGATTCTTTGATATAAAATAAATAATACATTTCGCAAACAAAAATTCGTTATTTCCTTTCCGTATATCAGCAGGGGATATAGCAACTGGGATAATGACGTATTTTTAAATATCTATTTTACTTATTTATATTATATGTAAAAAAAACTAATTGGCTATTTAATCATTTCTTAAAATATATATATACATAAATATACTAGCACACATTAATTTTTAATTTGAGGTGTGTACTAATTGCCATTTTAAATAATATTTTTTAGTTCTTTTTATATGCATACATAACATACTATAGTTTTTTTTATTATATATGGAAAAAAGCACAGGATTCCCAGCTGGGGACATCATAATATTTATGTAACTATACTGCTTACTAAATATCATGATTATTTTTATTTTTTTGTATCTTACAATCTTACTGTTGTCATTTTGCGTTACAAGTGCTTGTAAAAAAGGAAAAGCACTTTATAAATGATACAGAATTTATACAATGAGTAAACAATTTAGTATTAATATAAACATTCATACGAGTAAGAATTATTTCCTTCCCTAATACAAATAAAAAAAATTATATAATTTTTTTTTTCTTCGGAGAAGACATATACATATACATATGATATATATATGCATGTATATATATATATATATATATATATATATATATATATATATATATACATATGTACATATATATATATATATATATATATTATATCCCAAAAGAGTTTAGTGGCACAGAATATGATAAAAGACATCCTTCTGCCATAAGAATTATTATACATAAGAAAAAAAAGAAAAGTTTAAAAAAATAATTATCTTTAAAAAAATTTTTAATTTTAAAATAAATGAAAAAGAGAAATGATATATTTGAATTGAAATATAAAATGTTAGAAATTTAATATATTAGTAGGATGTCTACAAATTTAAACTGTTAACGCATTTCGTAGCGCACGTATCGAACAACGCAAATTGGGTATTATGAAATAGTTATATTCGACAATTAATTAAATAATTTGCTTTATTATGCATAACCCATAGATAGATGGATGGGTCGTGATGTACAGTGGCGGACTAGCTGATTTGATCGGCCCTGGCAAACTGACTGATTTGATCGGCCCTGGCAATCAATTTTAAACCGGTTTAGTAAAAAATCTAAATACAGAAAAAATAACTACTCATATAATAGTTAAAAAATTTTGTTTAATGAAATAAATAATTTTCCTGACTCAATGAGCTTCTTAATCGGTTTTTGATTATTTCAATTTTCTTTTATAGTTTTTATATACATATATTTTTATTTTCTTCGGCAAATTGCCAGTTGTCCCGCCGCCCCAGTCCGCCATTGGTGATGTAGCTCAAAAATTGTGCCTAAACTTCCAGATTTCAGAACCATGAATAGTTAAGTACCATAAGAGTCTAAAAGCTCTACTTTCAATTCACTAATATATCGAAACGGCCGACAATGAGTGTATAATAATTTTGCGTGATAAGAAAAGGTTCTCTATGAGATTTACATTAGTACTAATTTGATAATTCAATAACTTCAATAATAACTTGAACGTCGTGAAACGTGAATATCGGTATTATCTTGCTAAAAAATTTACAGTATTATTCCGTATCTTCTAAACTAAAAGATCTGTATAATTTTGGGAATTTGTGGATCCTGAAGCTATTGGTAACCTGTAAATTTGTTTTGTTTTTGACGGTGGAACACAAGTTCAATTCTTCATTGGCGAATATTTTAATTTTTATATTTTACTTTTAGTTTTGGAACGACTTTAGTTCTAATAATTTTATTTATTAAATTTTTAATGGTGTATTTTTAATTACCAAGTGACGACGTAGGGAAGTAGTATCATAAGAACTGTGTGGTAGCCTGTTAAATCACATTTTAATGTTTTGTTGCTATAATTTTTTTATATTTATTTTTATTTCAACTACTGGTATTAAGAAGGTAGTGTCTAATATATTAATATTTGTTTCGTTTTCCGCGATCGAAACATCAGAGCATAATCCATTGCTGATAGTAAATTATTTCTCAACATGTGCGAAAGTGAAAGAAATCAAGCTTAAGGATAAAAAGATAATTTCTTTCTTTATAATGTTTCGCTTTAACATAACGTACTTGTTTTGGAATGATATACAATCTTTTGCCTATACAGCAACTATTTTTCGATTAAAACTTTCTTTCTGTAAAAGTAAATCTCACTTTAAATTATTATAAAACTAACCAATCACCACGGGTAATTCATCATGCCAAATTCCATAATATTGATCTCCTAAAAATTAGATTGTTATAGAAATGGTACGATAGTAGGTTAGAGTACCTTCAAAAATTTATAATTAATTCAGATGTTATCACAGAGCGCAATAGAACGATTGTAAAAGATTAAACAAAAGTAAAATCACCGTGTATAATACTAATACATTAAATTATCAAACATTTAAAATTACATTTATTAAAGTGTGATTATAACACATATTAATATTAAAATATAAATGGTTTTTGTTGAGGGGCAGGATGATGAGTACTTCTACTGATGGACAATCTGAGATTGCCGGGAAGCTGGAACCACACTTTGTATACTTATGCAATAAAAACACTGTATTGTTCTTTTTATGTTCAATTTTAATATTTATAAGTTTATTGCTAATAAATTATTATATTTAAATTCACTGATTGTATTTTATTACAAATTTTAAAGTTTATCTTATAAATAATAAAAATTTAATTTATTTATAATTTAACTGAATTTACAATTTTATTTAATTATACTTTATTTATCAAATCAAAATTTTATTACTGATAATTTTATATTACTGACTTTACAATTTAAATTTAGTTACACTTTGTTTATATATTTGTTGTTGCTGCTGCACTTTTCTAAAGATGAAAAAACTCTAGGCCGATAACCTCGATCAGCTGGATATTTATTACATTTCGATACTATTGATAACTCCCTCACACAGATAGTGGTCCTTATCTTAACGAAGATTTCTAAATTAAATTTCCCTATAGGAAAACGGGAATTTGTTTGTTAAAATATTTTGCCGCAGCGCAGCACTTGCGCCGTCACGTAACATTCCGGCCGCCTTGAACCTGTTGAAGGTTCAATCTATTTTTTTTTTGAATTGATACAATTACGGTGGTACCTTTCGGCGTTAACCACACGTAAATTGTATCCTGGATACATGTAGGGCGGTCCTAACTCGCCATAAAAATTTAAATAAAAATTAAGTTTTTGCATATTGAAAATTAGGGTGCGTTTGGAATCGCATCTTCTTCATTTTTGTTATCGGGGTGTGATATTGTTGATGAATGACACTGATGGCGGCTGATTGATGTTCATAGTAATTTTGTAAATCAAAATGTGAAACGACAATCTGCGATTTTTTTATCGAAATTGTAAGTATTTTAATTTAAATACAAAATAATTAATACGCGTTAATTCAAATAATTTTTAAAATATAAAGTGGTTTTTGTATGATCTAAAGTTTAAAGTGTTAAATTATTTAATAAATTAATTAAGTGCAATTGTTATTGTTTTTGTAGTGTGTGTACAACTTTTTGTACACAAATATTTATTAATGTTTACAAACATTATTCATAATAAAATAATTCGCAATTTGTTTTTTTTCTCAAAAAAAAAATACTTCAACTAAATTAAAAATAAATGCTTGATAACTAAAATACTTAACTAAATTAAATAAATGCTTCAACTAAATAGTAAATTAAATGAATATGTGAAAATTGCATTATTGATTCCTTTTATAAACTTGGTTGATTTGATAAATTTAGAATTTTGTTCGGATTTCTTATTTAATATCTAGTACCATAAATTCCTTTTTTTTTTAAAAAAAAAACTATAAAAACAAATGTGATAAGAATTGATAATTGTGTTTTTGGTATAGCAGAATTTTTTAAAATAACCAATAATTTTGAATTAAATAATAATTTTGAAATAAATAATAAGTTTGAAATAACCCAATAATTAAAAAAAAACTAAAACTAATAATTTTGAATAAATTAATGAATTAATAAATTAATATAATATGATTTAATCAAAAATTTTTTTTTTTTCTTTTTAGAATGAACATGAAGACGTCTATTGGGATATTTGAATATCTTCCATTGGGAGGATACAAATTTTCGAGATTGGTCGTTTAGTTACCCCACGTTGTGTTTTGACGGTGACTACCCTAACAAGACCGTCCAAGCCAGGATGAGTTTCAATAACTCGACCTAATTGCCACTGTTGAGGAGGTGCATTTTCGTCTTTTAGGATCACCATAGCATTAATCTTCAAATCATGGGTAGTAATTTTCCATTTTGGTCGCTGTTGCAACCGACTCAAGTACTCGGAGTGCCAACGTGACCAAAAATCTTGAGTTCTTTTTTGAATTATTTGCCATTTTTTTAAATAATTATCCTTTTTTATTTGTAGATCTTCCTCTGGTATGGACAGAAGTGGCCTACCAACAAGAAAATGACCTGGGGTAAGAGGATTCAAGTCCTCAGGATCATCATTTAAAGGGGTTAGTGGTCTAGAATTTAGACACGCTTCAATCTGCGCAAGTGCAGTGGCCAGTTCTTCAAAGGTAAAAATACCATTTCCCATAACTCGTTTTAAATGATATTTGCAGGATTTTATTTTATTTATTTATTTATTTACCAAGCAAGGTACAGCAGGAGGATTTGATCCCAGCTTCCCACAATCCACCGAAATGTGGTGAGCCAGGAGGTATGAAATGCCATTGGATTTGCCGGGAGATACAATATTTTGCTCCTTCTTTTGTGGCTTGTGCAAAGGCTTTTTCATGATCCTCTTTCAGGATTCGTTGTGCTCCGACAAAATTTGTACCATTGTCGGAGTGGATATGCTTGCACAAGCCACGCCGAGCGATAAACCTGCGCAGAGCCATCAAAAATGAGTCTGAGCTCAGATCAGAGACAGGCTCCAAATGGATCGCCTTCGTGCAGAAGCACACGAACAACGCAATATAACCTTTAATGGTTTTTTGGCCACGACCATTTTTTGAGCGCAAGAGCATCGGGCCCGCATAATCAACACCGACATTTTCAAAGGCATGAGTGAGTGTGACACGAGATTTTGGTAGGGCTGCCATAATTTGAGTGTGCGTTTGCACTTTATATCGGAAGCAAACTTTACAATTATGAAGGTAAGTTTTTATTTCTTGTCTAAGATTTATGATCCAATATTTCTGTCGTAGGTGAGTCATCATCAATTGAACTCCTCCATGCAGAGTTACCTGATGCGCTTCATGGATAAGAAGTTTGACTAGCCGCTGAGAGTGCGACAGGATAATAGGGAACCGTTCCGCGTAACTAAGGTTGGAATATTCTAACCGACCTTTTGCTCTGAGGATTCCTACTTCGTCCAGGAATGGATTCAAGCTCAACAGCTTGCTTTTTTTGTCTAGAGGTACGTGTTTTTGTAAGGATTTAATCTCATTATTAAAACTTACCAGTTGTGCAGCTTTGGTCACAATAGTTTCTGTGTCTCGTATCTCTTGTACGTCGAGAAGGTGGGTCTGGACAGTGATCTTTCGTGTATGGATAAGATGGAACCGACGACAATATGAGAGGACACGCAGGGCTCTTCGTAGTTCAGAAAAGCGAGTGAGTAAATCAGTTTCAACTAAAGTGGTGTAGGTACTAATTGGATTCTCTTTATTTTCTAGATTATTACTTGGGATGGGAATTTTTGCGGGCCAGAGGGTCGCTTCTTTCTTCAGAAATTCAGGACCGTTCCACCATAAGCTGTTATCTACCAGTTCAGCAGGAGAAATTCCGCGAGTCGGCGCATCAGCGGGGTTCAACTTACTCCGCACATGCCTCCATTCGATTGAGCCGACGTTCCTCAGGATTTCGGAGAGCCGATTTGCTACGAAGGTTTCTCGTTGATTTGGAAGACCGTCCAGCCACGACAACACGATGGTGGAATCGGTCCATGCTACCATCTTGTGTATATCCAACTGTAATCCAGTGCTCAGAGACTTTAACAGTCTGGATAACAAGACGGCACCACAAAGTTCTAACCTTGGTAGTGAAATTGTTTTAACAGGTGCTACTTTAGATTTTGCGGTAATTAGATGTACACTATATTCTTTATTTTTAGACCAACAACTACCATACACGGCTGCCGCATAGGCATATTTGGACGCATCACAGAACCCGTGGATCTCAAAGTTCTAACCTTGGTAGTGAAATTGTTTTAACAGGTGCTACTTTAGATTTTGCGGTAATTAGCTATACACTATATTCTTTATTTTTAGACCAACACCTACCATACACGGCTGCCGCATAGGCATATTTGGACGCATCACAGAACCCGTGGATCTCGGGGGTATAATCAATCCAGCGAGGGATTTTTACACTTTCTAGCTGTTTCAGATGGCTCTGGAATATTTTCCACTCCGCGAGAAGATGTGAGGGTATTGGCTCGTCCCAATTTTGCCCAGAGATCCAGAGTTTCTGCATGAAAATTTTGGCAATAATGACAAATGGTGCAATCCAACCGGCAGGGTCGAATAATTTCGACACCGAAGATAATACCTTGCGTTTTGTAATTGGGTGAGTAAGCTCTTCACTTTTAATAGTGTATGTAAAATAATCATTTTTTGCGTTCCAATAGATCCCCAAGGCTTTAATCATGGATTCATCATCGAACATCAGGTGGTCACCGGTAAGCCGGTCTGAGTTGGGTATATCTTTTAAAAGGGCTGGAGTATTAGACGCCCATTTTTTTAATACAAACCCACCACCTCGTAGGAGTGAAACGAGTTGTTTTTGAATGCGACAAACTTCATCTATGGAATGGCCACCAGATAGCACGTCGTCCACATAAAAATCATTGTGAACCACTGGTGCTGCTAAGGGATACTTGTTCCCATCATCGATAGCTAATTGCTTAAGGGTCCTGAGTGCCAAAAAGGGGGCACAGGAGACACCGAAGGTCACGGTTTTAAGTTTAAAATCTTGAAGGATCCCGTCGCTACAGTTGCGATGAATTATTCGTTGAAAATCGGCATGTAACGGATCGACCCAGATTTGCCGATACATTTTCTCAACATCGGAAGTGTAGGCATACCGATACTTTCTCCACCTCAAAATTATCATCATAAGATCATTTTGTAATGTTGGCCCAGCATAAAGAACATCATTAAGAGATAAACCGCTTTCAGTTTTGCATGACGCATCGTACACGACTCTAACTTTGGTTGTGGTACTATCGGGTTTAAACACAGCATGGTGTGGCAGATAGCACGTGGTGCACGGTACAGATTGGGTTTTTAAGTTTTGGACTAACTCCATTTGGTTGGTACGTAAATAATCATCTATCTGCTCATTATACATAACCTTAATATCTGGTTTTTTAGATAAACTACTTTCAGTTCGAAAAAAGCGTTGGATTGCTATATTCCGAGATGGTCCTTAAGGCTGGTCTTGCGAACATTTAAATAGCTCAGAGACGTTGTGGTTTCTTCTTGGAACGTCTTATAAGAATGTTCAATTCGAATTTTTAAATTATCTAATTTCGTAGATATGGTAACCATAGTGGTAAAAATTTAAATTTCAGAATAAAAAAAAGTTTAAAGTAAAAAATTTTTTCTTTTGCAGACCACAATCAATTTTCAATTCTCAACACAACAAAAATCCTCTTTCCAATGATTATGATAAGGTAATATAAACTTTCCCAAAAATAAAAAGAACCAATTTGCAATTTAAAAAATATTTTAATTTCAAAAAAAAATTATTGAATTATATAATTTTTAAAATTATTATTAAATTAAATATTTTAATTTTCAAACAACTTATATGTATTTGAATTGTATATATTTTCAAATTATTGCAGTTGAAATAATTAAAAAAAAATAAATTGCTTAAATAACTTTTTGAAAAAATATATTTATTTTTTATATTTTTATATATTGTATATATATATGACAAAAACCTAACAACCGTACCTAATATAATTGTAATATTTGAACTTTATTTCAAATTTTAAATATACTATCAAATCTTTTCTAAAAATCACTTAAATAATTTAAAATATTTGAATATTATATAAAAAATTGATATATTAAAAAATATATATTTGAAAAAATTTCGGGGTATAATATTTAAATAAATTACCGCACGATTATTGTTTCACAAATTTAATTTTAGCTGTATCTTTTTTCTTCTAGTAAAATGACGCCAAGCTACTTTTCGCGCTTAATCCACCGCTTATCCGCTTCAATTTTCTTCAAAATACCGGTGTCAGAAGGACGCCAAGCCACCTTCTAATTCACCAGAATTACCGGTAAGCAGCGGACTTTATAATACACCGCTAACTAATTTAATGATTAATTAAAATTTTCTACCTTTTTCCTAGATGATCTGTTTTTCTCTGCTTTGTGGACAGCTTTTCTCGAAATCCTGGTCACGGCACCAAAATGTTGAGGGGCAGGATGATGAGTACTTCTACTGATGGACAATCTGAGATTGCCGGGAAGCTGGAACCACACTTTGTATACTTATGCAATAAAAACACTGTATTGTTCTTTTTATGTTCAATTTTAATATTTATAAGTTTATTGCTAATAAATTATTATATTTAAATTCACTGATTGTTTTTTATTACAAATTTTAAAGTTTATCTTATAAATAATAAAAATTTAATTTATTTATAATTTAACTGAATTTACAATTTTATTTAATTACACTTTATTTATCAAATCAAAATTTTATTACTGATAATTTTATATTACTGACTTTACAATTTAAATTTAGTTACACTTTATTTATATATTTTTTGTTGCTGCTGCACTTTTCTAAAGATGAAAAAACTCTAGGCCGATAACCTCGATCAGCTGGATATTTATTACATTTCGATACTATTGATAACTCCCTCACACAGATAGTGGTCCTTATCTTAACGAAGATTTCTAAATTAAATTTCCCTATAGGAAAACGGGAATTTGTTTGTTAAAATATTTTGCCGCAGCGCAGCACTTGCGCCGTCACGTAACAGTTTTTGATCGCAAAATATAAAATATAAAACTTAAAAGTGAAACCAAATAATTTGTTGATTAATTTTGTTCCAAAAAAAACTACATGTTAAACTACAATGAAATATTAAATGTAAATTTATAATAATTAAAATATAATAAATAAATTATAAAAATTGTTAGATAAATCAATTGAATTAGTCAGTTTTTTATTACTTTCCTTTTTTTTTTTTACTTTCCTTTTATTTTGAATTTAGAATTCATGTTTTCCTCACCTGGGCATAGCTATTAAACGGCTTTACCGATTTAATTCAAATTTGAAACTTAAGCTCGTGTTATTAATCACTCGGTACTTTAATAACTTTCATGGACCTTCGAGGGGGCGGGGGGTTGGGTCTCTTTTCTAAAAAGTCATGTGGGGTATCAAATTAAAGGTCTTGATGAGTACATTTTGTTGGGTAGTGTTTCGGGCAACTAGGACCATGTGGGGCCCCCAAAAAATGGGGCCAAAAATGAAAAAAAATCATGTAGGGTATCAAATTAAAGGTCTTGAAGAGTAGATATCTTTGGGGCAAGTAATAGAAGTGTTTTGGGGCAACGCGGGTCATGTGGGGCCCGAAATTATTATTAATTTCCTTTTATTTAATTTACAATTCATATTTTCCTCACCTGGGCATAGCTCCTAAACGGCTTAACCGATTTAACTCAAATTTGGAACTTAAGCTCCAGCGTTTACCCACTCGATGCCACATAATTTTCATGGCCCGCCGAGGGGGCGGGGGGTGGACCTATTTTCAAAAAAGTCATGTGAGGTATCAAATTAACGGTCTTGGTGAGTACATCTCGTTCAGTAGTGTTTCGGGCAATGAGGCACATGTGGGGCCTCAAAAATGGGCCATATTTTCAAAGAAGTCATGTGGGGTATCAAATTAAAGATCTGGAAGAACAGGTATCTTTGGGGCAAGTAATGGTTGCGTTTCGGGCAACAAGGTTCATGTGGGGGCCTGATAAATGGGGCAAAAATAATAAAAATCATGTGGGGTATGAAATTAAAGGTCTCAATGAGTACATCTCGTTCGGTAATGTTTCAGGTAAAGAGGGCCATGTGGGGTCCCTAAAAATGGAGCGAAAAATAACAAAAATTATGTGGGGTATCAATTTAAGGGCGGGAATAGTATATATCTTTGGGGCATGTAATGGGAGTGTTTGGGCCAACCATGCAGATGTCTTTTCGCTCTTGCTTCGGTTAAAAAAAATAACACTCGATTTGCATCGGTCCTTCGTTATGGGTCGATAATTTTTTATATTGTTTGGGTTATATATATAAATATATATAGTATATATATAAATATATGTATATAGTATATATTTATATATAAATCAAAAAAATCGAATTATAAGCCGATTTCGCTCTTCTGGCTCATTAAATACAATACATGGAGGTGGTAGACCGCACAAAACAACCTATTGCAAAAAAGCATCCTTTTATATTAACAAGTTCTATTGCAAGTGAATTGGACTTAGAACTTTTCCACATGACCATCCAACGCCGAACTGTGGAGGGGGTCTACCAACATACAAAAGCATTAAAAAGCCATTTATTTCGAAAAAGAATCGACGGGCAATGTTAGAATTTGCAAAGACGCATTTAAACTGGACTGTTGCCAAATGGAGAACAATGCTTTTTTCTGATGAAGCAAAGTTCAACATGATGTGGGTTCCGACGGATTGAGATTAGTGCGCATACCAAAAGGAGACTGTTTTGAAAGGCCAAAGGCACCATAAAGCACGGCGAGGCAACGTAATGGTCTGGGAATGTTTTTATGGCCATGGAATCGGGCCAATTCATAATGGACAGTTTCATGTACAAATATATTCTTATATGTATATATATATATAAATAGTAATATGTGACTAAAAACTAATAAATAATACTAAAATTATATAATCTTTCATTCTTGTATCTAGAGTTTCAGTAATGGTCAATTGTAGTAGGGTTAACTTCAAACGTACTAGATTAGAGATTCCGTAAAGGTAAAGTATAGTAAAAGGGAAGTAGACCCTTTTTAAATATCATTGATTCTGATAAATTCTATTAATTCTCATAAGATCTCTTTATATACTATTAATTCTGATCAGATTTGCTACCATTAATTTTGATCAGTTATACTTCCCTTTATAAGGGGTCTACTTCTATTTTAGTATACTTTACCTTTACTGAATCTCTAATCTAGTACGTTTGCAGTTAACCCTACTACAATTGACCATTACTGAAACTCTAGATACAAGAATGAAAGATTATATAATTTTAGTATTATTTATTAGTTTTTAGTCACATATTACTATTTATAAAGGAAAGTATTTTTAAAAAATGTTTTTTTATTTATTTTTATTTATGTTATTAATCCAATACTAAACAATACTAACAATATCTCTCATTATTCTTGGTTTCGCATCGCTGATCCGAACAAATAATCGAACTATTTTAAATCCCAATTTTTTTGGTTAACGGGAAGATTGGACTTTTGTGTCTGAAATTAATTAAGTTAATTTATTAATTTGTATAACATCGAAAGTTGCGATACTAAAATCATCTGAACATTGCCATGGATAATTTTGTTAGCAATGTTAAATTTAAGTTATTTCTCACAATAAATCAAGAAGTCAATTAAATATTATCACAGCAAGTTCAAATTATAATAGATTTAAGAAAAGTCTAGACTTGCGATTTATTTTAACAAACTAAACCGTATAACTCTATCTCTTTTGTAATAAAATGTTTATATTATTAGTTTAAACTTTAATAAAAACAATGTTGGCAATAATTTTTGTACATCTTCACTAATACACTTTTGCATTTCCTAATTCATTTATGGAAAAAAAATCTACCCCCGTTCTATTATACTCCTCAAAATTATATTAAATTATTTTCCTCCTCCTCCTTGTTATCATCATTAGTAATATATATATATATATATAGCCCTAAATCTAGATTTAACTTTAATGTTGTTTATTATAATATTCTATATCAATAGGAAAACTTTTTTTTGTTCAGAAAAAAATATTTAAAGCACAAAAATATTATCAAATAACTTTTTAATGTGAATAAAAATAATAAAAATGTAAAATACAGAAATTTTGCTTTATATGACATATGGATAGGAATAGGATGGTGCTTACTTTGTAGTGTTAGATAAATAGTGTAGAAAATTTTATTTACTAAATGAAATGGTAGAAGGTAGAAAAATATAAGAATTACCCAAAGTACCTTGAACATGAACTGATAGTTGGTAGTACTCAAAATATTTAATCATGGAGCAAATAATTTATATATTTTTTTCTGAGCAATAAAAATTAACATTTTTAAAATTATCTATCTTATATCTGTTTTCTCTTTGTTAAAATTTATATTAAAAAATTAATTTTATGTATATACATACTTTGCACTTTGCAGCATGGATTTACTAAATAACCAACGAAGGTAGTAGTGATGGTGACAATGATATGATAATTTTATGGTTCATAAAAATTTATTTATTAACATTATTTATAAAAAGAATTGTTCGTTTAAAATTTAAATGCCGCCTGAAATAAATATGTAAGACGCAATTTTAAGTGCCTATAAATCAATTCGTTTTTTAAATAATAAAGATTTATTTTTCATCGTTAATAATTTTATATTCAATTAGAGACTCATTGTCATGAACATGATATCTCATTTCTTTTTAATATATTTGACTTTAAAAGGCAAATATGCATTTCATTGCTTGCATCGTAAATTAAATTACATACAATTACAAAACACATATTTTTTCAACCAATTGAGATGATTATGTGTGTGACGAATGATTGTATTGTGGTGGTAGACGAAGCGAAAGAAATTGTCGGTAATACATTAAGAAAATAATAAATTAAAAAAATGTAAAATGTCAGACAAAAGTGTAATAATAATAACAATAAAACAATTATTTTTAATTCTGAATAATTAAAATCCGTTGAAATAAATTGCATTCCTCTTAACTATTAAACCAAGAAGAAGAAAATCATTACCTCTAATTATAATTTCAAATCGAAATAGCCTGCTTAAAATTGTTACATTTAGTCTAGAAAAGTCAAAAAAAAAAAAATATTCATTTACATATGTTTAAAATGTTCATCGATATAAGGTATAGATTATGATATACCACCAGAGTGTGTGTCGTATACTTCATGTATAAAAATATAAATGTTAAATGTATTGTATTTATATTTTGTGCAAATAGTTGGGTGCATCCAAAACCTACACTATTTTACAAGCCGAGAAATGAGATTTCACACTAACACA
The DNA here is from genome assembly GCA_963920725.1 of Rhamphomyia laevipes. Classification (NCBI taxonomy): domain Eukaryota; kingdom Metazoa; phylum Arthropoda; class Insecta; order Diptera; family Empididae; genus Rhamphomyia; species Rhamphomyia laevipes. Next base: position 114,362,485 of record OY987255.1, read on the forward strand.
TGCGCGCAAAATGTATTCAGACTTTTTTTTACAAAATTTTTATATGTTGATATGAAAATTTTGTATTGAAATGAAATGAAAAGTCTTGTTATTTTTATAACAAATATATATTTTATTTACAATTTTTGTTAACAATATTATAATAATTATAAAATATAATAATAATAAAATCCCGCGACACCTTTCCCACATTTTAAATGCGATACGTTTAAAATGTTCATTATATATCTGAAAATCAAATTATATATTAAATTTTAATAAGTTATCAATTCAATTGCTGAAATACTTACAACCCCTTTTACCAAACCTAAGTGGCAGTGTGAAATTTGTGTCAATATCCTACAAATATAACCAATATGCTCTTGTGAAGTATCCTGAAAATATGTTTAATATTAATTTAGTTTTTGCTGAGAAAAAATGAAAAATCTGTGCTGCGAATAAGTCACGGAATTTCTTTTTTAAGTATTTAAAGTAGATAAATTGTAATTTGTTTAAAAGGGATTATTTGTTTAAAAAAAATACTTAATCTAATCTATTAAATTTTTGCATTTCGTGGATTTGCAAAATCCACGTACGTAAAATGTAAAAAAGAAGATAATTATGCCGAAAACATAGATAACTTAATATAAACATTAAATTTAGTAACTTATGTAAAAACAATATAACAAATTTAATTATAGCACAATAAATGTTTCCTTTCATTTCATTTCATATATAAAATAAATCATATTTTGTTACCTTTCCAATTTCCAATAATATATTACGAAAATCTTCTGGTCCTTTATGCATCATAACTAATTTGATAGCTGCTTCAGAATTTTTAATATTTTGATCATCTTCTGTATTAATATTATTTTGAAAATCAATTTTTAATTGATCCCAATATTTTTGCATAACAAATTGTATTTCATCTGAATCAAAATGTAATTGTACACGATAATTAAGTGCACTATTAATTATTCTTATTGCATATGTATTATGACAATCAATCTATAAAGATGAAAAATTATAATTATTAAAATATTAAAATATATTTTTTTTTTATTAATTTACCAAATATCCAATATAAATTTTACATAATTTTCAAAATTGTTCTGTTATCTGATCGGATATATTTTCATTAGATTTTGTAGCTTGTTTTGACAATATCGAATTTAAATAAATCGAATATGATTGTAATGTATTTTCAACAATTTTTTTATCATTTATCATCGAATCTCTTGTTTCATCCATAAAATTATTATTAATATAATTACCATAAATTTTTAATATTATTTCAAGATAATTTTTAAAATTTTTATAATTTGTTTGATGTGATTAAAATCATTGACAATTTCAAATTATTTAGATAAATTTGGTTAATCGTCTTCAAGTATTTCTATAATTTATCATTTTCAGTTGACATTATATCGCTGTACAATACCAAATACAAAATATTAATATTTTACAATCAATTTGTAAATAACCAATTGGTAATTTTTTAATTAGATTCAATATTCCTTCAATATATTCTGCAGAATATTTCCATATTCACAGATCAAACAAAAAACCTTATATTAAAAAAAATGCACTTAATTATGTACACCTAGGCAATTTAAATTGCTTTTAGTACACTTATTGATTATTAAAAATTAAATTATTATTAAAAACTATCAAAATATATATTTTGTTTTTATTTACAAAAAAAAAAATATGAATAAACATTTTTTTTGAAGTTAGAATTTGTGCTAATTTTATGGAAGAACATTCCCATTTGTCCAAAATGTGCGCAAGGACGAGCTACGAGTGAGAATATATGGAGAAATTTGACGAACCAACTTAATTCTGAGGGCCCGCCAATAAAAGATATGAAAAGTTGGAAAAAGGTATATTCAATAAATAAATATAAAAACAAATTTTAATATTTTTATTTTAAGGTGTACGCACAGATCAAAAATATCTAGCAAAAAAGAAATTAGTTTATAATAAAAATTCGAAGAAAAAAACCGGTGGTGGTCCCTTGAAGAAATGGTTTTAACAAAAACGGATGAACAAATTATAAATGCTAGTGGTTTAGAAGCTACCGTAGAAGGCTTAAATAATGTTAGAACATTCGGCGCAAATGTTTCTAGTGATTCACAACAAAGGCATCAACAATATACAGTATATCAAGAGCTAGAAGAAGATTTTTTGATTTTCAAGAAACGGAAATACCATCATGTTCGATTTCTTTACCATAAATAATTTCAAATGTAGTCATTCGCGAACCATCAACATCATCTATTAAAAGAAAATGGCAAAGAAAATATAACATTAAATAAATTAAAAATTATTGAACGCAATACTGATAACCAAGAACAATTAAAGGTTATGGTTGAAGAAAAATTAAATAAAATAATAAATATACTGCAACAAAACCTGGATATTGATAGAAAAAGACTTGAGAATGAAGAAAAACTAATTAAATTAAAAGAACAAAAAGTAGCACTTTGTATGGAAAATAACAAAATGTATTTGTCCATGAAGGTAACTCAAATTCAACAGCTGCAAGAAGCAAATGAATTGAAGCTGCAAATGATTAACATAAGGAAATAAGTTTTTGTAGCATTAATTCATTTGCTTTTTCATCGGTCAATGTGATATTTTACTATAAATTATTAAAAATTTAAAATATTAAATTAAATATTATTAGAATTAAGTAAAACCAAGAAGGCTAATTATGTTTTTTTTATCCAAACAAATTTTAATACAAGAAGTATATTTTATTTATGTTTTGTTTTTATATTATTTTTTTTATATATTATGTGTTTCTTGTCATTAAAAAGTATTTTTCTTAATTATTCAGCGAGTTTTTAATTTGATCTCGTATATTTTTTCCAATTGCAGTATACGTTGATTGTTGTATATCGCAGGGAACATGTTCCATAGTTTCAAGAGGTTCAATATATCCAACGTATGGTATATTAAATTTAATATATATATTACATATATTATTTAATATATATATATATTACATACGTTTTTAAATTTCGTAATTTTTTGCGGACTATATCGTCCTCTCGTTCCGTACATCAAAATCCTCCAACGACCTTTCAATATTACTATAGTTATTTCGACAATACGTCTTGGAATGTATTTCATTGAATAAGGCTTCACTGGAACCATCTGCAGCACTTCTGTATGGCGTTATAAACCATATTAAAATGAATATTTAATCATTTGAATTATAATTATTACATATGATTTACCAAGAAGCCATGAATTTTTATTTTGTCCACTGACATATAGTTCTTCTAGCAGCTTTCGTTTGTCCGATTGGCCCCAGACAAATGAATCATGTGCAGCTCCACCATATTTTGAATTAATGGTGTTTATTCGGTACCGGTAATCACAAATCTATAATTATTTGAAAATATTAACAAACACTAGAACATATGTAGTTACGGCATTTAAAATTTCGTTTCAAATTTCCTATTAATTTTAACTCGAATCTGATGAATTTCTTTAACTAAGTTAGCCACCTTAATTATAATCTAATATCTTTACAAGAGGATACAAAAAAAAAAATCTGCACATAAAAAATAAAAATAAATTCAAATAATAGTTTTAGTTATGTTAGCTAGGATCTAGTATTATTAAATATAATATAGTTGCTGTGTGAGAAAATCAATTTTACACATATCCAAACAAAGACCAAATTCCACGGAAATGATTTGCTGGAATTCAATCTCGGTTTTCCTTAGCTTTTAGTTTTATTTTTTTATTAATTTCTAATTTTTGTTAATTTGTTTAATTATCAAGTGATAGCCGAGGGAAGTAGTAGCATTTTTTGTGAAGCCTATAGCTACTGGTAACCTGTTAATTTTGTGCTTTTTTCTAACGCTGGAACCACAAATCTGTGTTTTCCTTAGCTTTATATATTTGTAGTACATTTTTAAATTTTTAAACCTTGAATTAACAGGCGACAGTAGTAGCATTCTTTTCAGTACTGTGAAGCCTAAAGCTAGTGGTAACCTGTTAATTCGAGTTTTTTGTGACGCTGGAACTACAATTTCAGTTTTTTCTTAGCGTATTTTTTTACTTGTAGAAGGCTGGTAGTACCTATCATACTTTTTTATACTACTTTAATACAAAAACTTAATTGTTCAATTTGTAATGGCTTGAATCAACAGGCGGCTACGTATGCCGGGGGTAGGAGTTCTTTTCAGAACTGTGTCTGTGGTGGGCGGTTGGTTCAAGCTTTAGTGTCTTGTTTTCATAATTTTATATTTTTTATTTGTATTTACTGCTTGTATTAAGCAGTAGTGTCTAATTAACATTTGTTTGTGTTCGGTGATGGTCACACCAGAGTGATGGTCACATCCATTGCGGATAGTAAAATTTATCTCAACATGTGGGAAAGTGCAAGAAATCAAGCTTAGGGATAATAGATATTCTCCTTAATTATATGTTTTTTTTAACAGCCTTACTAACAATATATCTCCTTTTACTTGATTTCGCTGATCCAAACAAATTATCTGTTTCTATCCCAGGTACTCATTTTCTTGGTAACGGGAAGATGAGGATTGTGTTTTAGATTGACGACGATTATATACTCTATTACTAATTACTAACTAAAATATTTCTCAGAATCTATAATATAATTTTCTCAGTGTTAAAATCAATACTTAGAGCTATTCCAATTGTCTTTGCCACTCCCAAATATTTTTTGTAGTTGTTTTATGTATTCTATCAGTCAAAGTGCAATATTCGCGTTGTAAATATCAATTAAAAAAAGAATTAGTGCTATTTAATAAATATTTAAAAAAAAAAAATTCCGAAGAATTAATTTTTTTTTTTTTTTTTTTGTAAAATGAAGTCAATCAAGAATCTGCAAACCTATTAAAAGTAAATTTAAAAAGCAATAACTAAATAATATTATTAGACATTACATTTTAATAAATTCATATTTTGTAAATTTTAATTTCGTATTAAACCCACTAGGTTTAAATTATATGAAGAACTAAATCATGATAATATAATCTATATTTTATATAAAATAGATTCCATCACCACCAGCTAGTTCTGCATATAATTTAATTTGTATTCTAGTGACTCCCGCTAAGCATAATAGGAAATAAAAAGATACAAAAATATAAAATTATTGGATTTAATTTAAGTGGTATATAGTAATACATAATATACATATATGACTATAAACCCCACTTAAAATAAATTCAATCATACAAATAATTACAATTTTAAATTATATAACTTTAAACTATATAAACTAAGAATAAACTACTTTTTTTCGGCTTTAAATTGATTAAAGCTATTTTAACACTATAATATAAAATAATATAAATTAACGAAAAGACTTCTGTATTCTATTTGGGGCATTAGTTTTTATATTTTCTATTGTTTTATTAGGTACAATATTAATAGCACTAAATGAATAAATAGTTCCTGGAACTCTATTTCCTAAATTTAAACAAATATTATAGTTAGTGTTAGTCCTATTTCGTCTCTCTTGTAATATATTTGATGACTTGCCGTCAACGTTCCAACGTATTTGGTATTTGACGATATTTTAACGAGTAAAAAACGTTTGAAATATCTTGAAAGTGAAGTTCATATTGTGTATGCACAATAAAATATGTTGAGAAAAAGAAACGAAAATTTTGTACAATAGAGATCATACGCAAATTAATCTATCGATGAAACTTTTCACTACCTATCCATCATAGAGAAACACTATCACTAAAGCACTATACAATACAGTATACATAAAAATATGCATGATTTAGTACACAACGAAAAGTTTTCGGGTAATAATGGAATTGGTTAGAATTACATTGGTTTTAGAATTACATTGTACTACGATTATGTTGAAGTGACAACCTTCATTAGATTTAAAACCTGTATTCACAAAATTGGAATATTTTATTATACATACATACCGGTACTCCTTACCGGAAACACTACCCAACGAGATGTACTCATCAATACCTTTAATTTGATACCCCACATAACTTTTTTTGAAAATAGGCCCCCACACACGTCCCACCGCCTGGCCATGAAAATTATGTGGCGCAAATGGCACGAGCTTCAGTTCCAAATTTGAGTTAAATCGGTACAGCCGTATATGAGGTATTCTCCAGTTGAAGAAAACATGAATTTTTCTGGCCCCCTGACCCATTTTCAGGCCACATGGCCCACGTGGTCCTAGTTACCAGAAACACTACCCAACGTGATGTACTCATCAATACATAAAACAATTTTTTTACTCTTTTATAATACAAAAAAATATATATAATTTCATACAAATAGAATTTTTTTAATAAAAAAAATATAATTTAATAAAAAAACAATTATCTGATTATATCAAGGTCCATCGATGTTTGGTTTCTTCCAATTTCAATTTTGGTGTTGTATTTTTCGAGGTTACAACAACTTACTTTAATAAACCAATATTGGATTGAATATAATAAAAAAACCTTTTTTTATATATATTCTTTTTTTTTAATTTAGCTTATAGCTAAAAATATTTATTTATATTTCAGTTAATTTATTGTAAATTATAATTTAATAATATAATTTATTTATTATAAAATATAGTTTAATAATATGGTTTATTTATTATAAAATATCAGTTTAGTTTAAACCACAAGTTAATTTTAATTTTCAATAATCTATTATTTTTATTTTGGGCAGCCAATTTACTTTACACTACCAATTTCTTTATTTTATTTAATCTTAGTTTTTCAATAAATGATTTTATTATCATTTTTAAATTATACTTTTTAGTTTTCTTTTCTTTATTTTTTATAAATTTTAGGGTTTTTTCTTTTTTCTTTATATAAAAATTTTCCACCATTGATAAAAAAAAAAATCGGAACTGTTTTAAAATTACATATAGGTTTTTTTATCTTTTACAAAAATGATTTCCGATTATTAATAAATTTTAACTTATTTAGTTTTTTTTTTATATAAAATTAACTTAATTTTTAAAAATTATTCAACATCCATTCTATTTGAGTTCAATCATTAATCACTTTTTTTAAATTCAGTTAATTTTTAATTTAATTTTATTTATTTTATTGAATATTTATTATTATAATTGATAAAAAAAAATCTATGTATTTGTTTTACATTTTATTTTACATTTTGTTTTCTTTTAAAAAAATTATTTATTATTTTAGGTTTATACAACAAAATTACTTTTTATTTCTTCACACAAAAAAAAAAATTACCAAAAAAAACTATATTTTCCATTTTTTTTCATCATAAAACTACTTAAAAAAATTAATCCAAAACATGACTGATCTTCTTGAGTCTTGACCATCAAAAACTTTCTTCCCTTATCAATTATTTTCTCCAATAATCAATCTCAAAAAAAAAAATCTAAAAAACCCAAATTAACCAAATCAGGCGATTTTATTGGCCAATTACAAAATTATTGTATCAAATTGCATAGAAAAATGCATTTATAAATAAATATAACGATATAACAACCTTTCTAATTGGTCACTATTAAATAAAACTAATTAATTCTCAATTATTAATATTTTCTCAATTAACTGATTCAATAACGCGGGAAAATGATCGGTAAAATTGTGCGACAATTAATAAATTACAGAAAAAAAAAACAATTTTAACAACTACAAAAATTTAGGTTCCACTGAATGCAGTGATTTGCAACCTTTTCTAACAGCAAAAAAATTACTGCCATTACAATACTCGAAAAACAATTACCGTATAATTATCAAACGTGATCCATTCCACTGTTATCTTACATAACAATAATACATGAGACCAGTAATTCTGGAATTAATTTGAAATTCGTTATAGCAAATATAAATTATTCCAAAAAGTGATAGTAATAGCATATAAATACAAAATCGTTCACCAGAATTGAGTTGTGCTGGAATTATATTAATAAATAAATTATTTTGTGATTATATCTAAAACTTAAAATAATTATATTTATTATATTCAAAATTTGATTATATTTAAAATTTAAAACAACGCATAAATAAATAATCAATTACATCAAATCAAATATAAATTTAATTAAATATATCCTGACTTATTTCTGTAACAAAAGATATCAGTTCGGTGGAAAGTTTTTAGGAAAGTATCGTCAAGCATCGAATTCACCAATTAATGACTATTTCGTACATATAGCAGTTAATGTGGCGAAAATTGACGATCTTAAAATCGACGATTAAGTACGCAAGGTAGCAAAACTCGAATGAAAACAGACGTGGAAATAAATCGAAAATAACATTGCAGAATTAGATTATTGGAAGCTTATTTTAAACAAATTATGCACGATCATAATGAAAGTGAAGCGCTATCGTCTGATGGCAAAATTGAAGCAGCAAAAAGATGTAATTTGGAAGAACTGTATATAGGAATAAAAACAAAAATAAAGGTATTAATGGCAGAAAATAGAAGGGCGCAATCTATTAAGAGGACGATGTTCACAATCCAACAATACATACATGCCATTAACATCGTCATCAAGACTTCAAAAATTGAAATTACAATTAACATTATGAAAAAGGTATGAAGATATGAACCAATTCGGGTACTTTTGGATTCAGCTTCACAACTTAATTTCATAATTCAATAAGCGGCTCAAAAACTCGGATTAAAAAAGACAAAAAAAGATAAAATAATCAATTGTATTGGTAATGTTAGTTCAAAGATTCCGCATAAAACATCAACAACGATAAAATCTGTTTCAACCAATTTTAAAACAAATATTGATTTGTGGAATCTATCTTCAATCACAACGCTTATATGCTTATTGGAGCAGAATTGTTTTTTGATATTTTATTAGAAGGACGAATTAAATTGCAAATATTTGCTGGAATTCCAACTTTGATAAACACAGTATTTGGAGGGATTGTATTATGTCATTACATTCTAAAAGAAAATCAACGAGTGCTTTGAAAATAACAGCTTGATGGGCACAAGATTGGAAGATCGCAGTGGAAAATTTCTTTATAAAAACAATATCGCAACAAGATGATGGCAGATTAGTTGTAAGATTGCCATTTTGTCGCGATCCAAATACTCTCAGTAATTCATTCAAAAAGGTACAATATCGATTTTTGAACTTAGAAAAATGAGTAATGAATCATGAAGACGTAAAATTACAATATATTGATTTCATTCGTGAGTATGAGGACTTGGGACACATGAGGTTCGTTCAAAAAATGAAATATTATCAATTCGATATGTAACACCTCATCAATGTGGGAGCACATCGACGACGCGTTAGGTCGCACAGTTCAAATATTTGTTGAATGATGTCCTTATGGTGGGACGTACAATACAAGATATCTATTTGCGATCATCCTCAGATTTCATTCGTACATGTTCATCCTCACGGCTGACATTTCAGAAACAGTATATTATGGAGAAATAGCTACTAGTTGCTTAAACTACTTAGCAGATCAGAATAGAGAAAAATTTCAAATAGGAGCACATAAAATCAAGAAAGATTTTTATGTGGACGACCAGATCAGTGTTCCTGACAATCGGTCAAAAATACTAGCAATACGGTTTCAAATTGAAAAAATTCTCAGCCAAACAAAGTGGAAACTTAGAAAGTTGTTCTCAAATTACACAGTTTTTTCTAAGTGAAATCCCTGAAAATTATCGTGAAACACCGCTTCATATAAACGACTTCATTAAATAGAACATTCGAAAAAATCTACTTGTGAACTAATTCAGAAATTGTGCTGGATTGGTTGGTTGATCATCCGTAATCGTGGAAAGTGTATATTGCAAATCGTGTCTCGACCATACACAAGCTTACAATCGATTCGTCGTGGAAACACGTTCACTCAAAAGTGAATCCAGCCGATTTAATTTTAAAGGGTGCGGTCGCAGATGATTTACTACAATCAATATGGTTCACTGGTCCAGATTTTCTATAAAATCGCGAAGATTGCTGGCGAAAGACAAAAACTCGAAAATCGAAACATGACATACGTGGAAGACGCAAATTAAAAAGTGTGTTTATTAACAGCATCAACAATAATGCCTCGGTATTGGTCTCTTGGTTAAGCATGACAAAAATATTAATGATTTTTCAAAACTTTCTCTCATTCACTGGCTCAAAACCTAAAATTTTTAGGTCACCTGTTATACAAAATAAATGTAGCTATAAAATAAAGTTTTTTTTAGCGCAGGAATAATGTTCAATACAGGGTTTGCACTCCAAATTCAACCTTGATGTGCAATGCAAATTGACCAAATGTCAATTCAAATTCACCTTTTTGCAATTCAAATTCAACCTTTTGCAAATCAAATTTACCTTTTTGTAAATCCAATCCAACCTTTTGTAAATCAAATTCAACCAATAGTAACAACTGTATCAAAAAGTTAAATTTATTATAAAAAGTCTAAACAAACAGAAATTTGTTGTTTAAAAATTTAAAATTAAATAATTTTAACAAATGTAATCAAATTCAAAATTAACAAAAATAATTAAACAACACATTATAATTATTTACAATGGTTCTCCTGCAGCAGCTGAAGGTAATTGCCTACACATATGTGTATAATAATTGTTACAATCTGTCGGAGTAATAGTTGCAACTGATTCATGAATTATATCTGTTAAATAAACACAATTCGCAGGATCAGCTAACATATTACGTGCCGAACATTTTATTTTGGAAAAAACTTCTTCAATGGGGTTCATCATTGACGAAAATGATAGCAGAAATACTAATGTATGCCTTGTTTGTCCATAAAAATATACATTGATATATTTGTTAAAAAAAATAATAATTTTCAATATAAAATTACTAAAAAACTGCTAAAATTTAAACAGTTTAAAAAAAAAAATAATTAAATCACGAAAAAAAAAATAATTAAAATATCATCATAATTTCAACATTGTTAAAATCATCCAGATTCAAGATCAATTTCATCTGATAAAAATCATCAAGATCATCTAAGAAAAATTCATCGAGATCATCATTAAACCATCAATTTCATCAAAAAAATTTACAAAATCAAGAAAAACTCAAGTAATTTTTTAATAGTTTTAATTAAATTCAAATTGTATTAGAAATTAGAATACAAAAATTAGTAAAATCTAAAATTATATTAAAATATATTAAAAAAAAAATTATAGTAATTTTCATGGTAGAAAAGTCAATTTTTTTCTGACAAATCGATTGATTAATATAAAAACCAAAAATCATAAATATAATAAATTTTTTAAAAAATGTTATATATCATTTTCTTGCATTTTTTTTGTCGAATACAAAAATGTATAAAGTATCAATTATAATACAATAATATTTCGTTAGATTTTTTTTGGATTTTTCTGATATTAAATTACTAAAAAAAAATTATCAGAGTATTAATTAAATTTTAAATATCAGAATATATATTTTTTTTAAATAAATTGTTAAAATAGTTTTTCTATAAGGTTGATGTAAGAAAATAACGATTAATAATAGTATTTTATTGGTCATATATTTTTTTTAATGAAAATACATTTTCATTATTTTCTTACATTTTGGATTGAAAATTCTAAATATATTATATAAAAATTATATTATAAATATTACATGAATTTTTTAAATATTATTATATTGCATATAATATAATATATCAAAATACAAAATTATTATATTTTATTATATTTTACATATAAAAATTACATAAAAAAAAAAAAAAAATTTCATTTTTTAAATAATATATAAAATATGTTTTTGCTGAAAATAAAAAATATATAATATTTTGGAAAATTACACACACACACACAAAATTTTCTTGCTACGATTTATATATTTCTCTCGATTTAATTTTTATATACCCGCATACAAAAAAAAAATTTTATTTGATAATATAAAATATTATACCGGGTGGTACAAAAATTGCACACAATTTTTGATAATATTTTTTTTGTACAAAAATATTATATACAATTATTTGAACAATCGTATGGTCAAAGATTTTTCTTAATTTTTTTTAAGTTTTGTGTTGTATAATGTATATCATATTATATTAATAGGGTATACAATCATTATCACGCGTATAATAGAATCATAATATTTTTTTTTTTTAGCAATTATTTTGATTGAAGCGTACAAAATTGCATTCAATAAAAAGCTTTAATAATTGGATTAAAGTTATTAATATTCTTTTTTGATTTGTTTTTGACAAAATTTTGTATATATTTTTTTGTTATTACTGGAAACAACAATTACATAATTAAATACAAACATGCCAGACAATAAAAGTACAGAACAAGGCGAAGGTACATCGGGTAAAAATACAAAAAATGAACCAAATATTGACTCGGTCCGCGTTCGTTTACCACAATTTTGGCCGTCAAACCCGACAACTTGGTTTATACAAGCAGAGGCGCAGTTCAGGGCTTATCGTATCACAAATGACGAAACCAAATATTGCTTGACGGTTTCTTCACTGCCGACAGAATCTTGCGATTCAATCATTGACATTCTAAATAATACATCAGCTGTTATCAGTTACGACAATATCAAAGCTGAACTGATTAAACGACACTCAATATCGGAAGCAAAGCGACTCGAGCCATTAATCGAAAAAGCCGATATCGGTGACCGTAAACCTTCGGAACTATTACGACAAATGCGACAATTAGCTAGTACAACATTCAGTGACGAAGTCGTAAAAAAGCTTTGGTTAAGAAAATTACCGCAAGTAATACACGTAGCATTAGCAGCATTCGACGATAAACCGCTTCAGGAATTAGCTGACGTTGCGGACAAAATATACGAAGCGCAACAGAACAATACAGTTTTTGCATTAACCACACATAGCAGTAATCGACAATTTCGACCTCGCAGTTCAAGTCGCAGCTCTAATAGAAGATTTCGTTCTCCGTCCGTTAAGTATCGCCAAAGCTTCGGGGATAAAGCGACCAAATGCCAATGCATAAAAAAACCAGCTGATAATCACCCAAACTAACTGAGACACCGCGTGTCGCGGCTACCGGTGCCAATAAATTCACCAGCCGCCTTTTTGTGAGAGATGATTCAAATAATATCGTGTTTTTAATTGACACGGGTGCGGATTTATCTGTTTTACCGTGTAAGTCAAATTCGGATATTTCATTAACCGCCGCCAACGGCACTATAATTAAAACATTCGGTACAAAAATGCTGAAATTAAATATCGGATTTCGGAGAAATTTCACACATGAGTTCTTGTTAGCTGATATTGACCGAGCTATTATCGGTGCAGATTTTTTAAACAGATTTGGTATTATAGTTGATCTAAAAAACAAAAAATTAATTGATCCACTTACAAATCTTTCCATTAACACGTTAAATATTACGTCAGAAACGCCGACGCCTAAGCTTAACATGATTAAAAACGAATTTTCAGAACTATTAGCGCAATTTCCTGAACTCAGTCTGCCTCCGAACTATTTTAAATAAAGATTGTCAGCCATCATCTTCACCTGTTTCTTCACCATTACATATGGTACGTAAAAAGAACAACGATTGGCGTCCCTGCGGTGACTATAGACAACTAAACGCGACTACTATACCAGACAGATATCCAATTCCGCACATACAGAACTTCAGTATGCATTTAAATGGTGCAAAAATATTTTGGAAAATTGATATTGTACGTGCGTATCACTTGATACCAGTAGCAGACAATGACAGACATAAGACAGCAATAACGAAACCATTTGGACTTTACGAATTTCGGCGAATGCCTTTCGGGTTGCGTAATGCGTCATCGCCAGACGCAAAAACGCATAAAGTACATCTGAAGCAATTATTCCAACGGTTATCGGAATACGGAATCACAATTAATCCGTCCAAATGCGTTTTTGGTGTTACCGAGCTAGAGTTTCTCAGTCACCACATTACGTCAGCAGGTATTTCACCATCGGAGGATAAAGTGAAAAGAATAAAAAAATTTCCAACGCCATCATCGATCCGACAAATACAAAGGTTTATCGGAATGGTTAATTATTATCACCGTTTTATACCCAAATTAGCAAATTTTCTTGTACCGATTTACGCATTTCTGATACAAGTAGGAAAAATAAAAAGCAAAAACAAATCTCTAACTTGGCCAGAGGAGCTCAATTCAGCATTTCAACAAGTGAAAGCTGCATTAGCTCATGCTACCATGCTGGCACATCCCCATACGGACAGTAAGTTGGCGATAGTGACTGACGCGTCAGATATAGCGTTAGGAGCTGTTTTGCAACAGCAAACAAAAAAGGGTTGGCAACCACTCGCGTTTTTATCGCGCAAACTTTCCACTGCAGAAACTAAATACTCAGCGTTTGACCGTGAACTGCTCGCGATCTACGTAACTATTAAGCATTTCAGACACGCAGTCCAAGGAAGAGAATCACGGATCACAAACCGTTAACCAACGGACATACAATTCACTACGGACATACGCCATATTTCCGGAAAAGACAATGTAGTAGCGGAGAGTCTGTCGCGTTTTTCAGAAATATCGACCGTAGATTCAGACAGTTTCGACTTATACAAGATAGCGAAAATACAAAAGACTGACGCTGAATTAAAGGAACTTTTGGAGAAATCCAATACCTCATTCAAGCTGCAAAAAATTCAATTACCAGATTTAGAAATATTTTGCGAAGTGTCGACCACAAAAAACAGACCGTACATACCAGAACCTCTACGGAAACTTGTTTTTAATACACTTCACAATTTGGCTCACCCTGGAATACGTGCAACTAGAAAATTACTCGTATCCAGGTATTTTTTGCCAAACATTAATAGTGACTCAAACTCTTGGTCCAAGGCTTGCTTACCGTGCCAAAAGACCAAAGTTCATCGTCACACAAAATCGTCGCACGAAACTTTCAACATGCCTAATGCCAGATTCGAACACATACATATAGACTTGGTTGGACCATTTCCGGTTTCAGACGGAAACAGCTATATTTTTACTATTGTTGACAGATTTACCAGATGGCCCGAGGCTTACGCCATACCAGACATGACTGCCTCGACTATTGCAAAAACATTTGTAATACAATAAGTTTCGCGCTTTGGTGTTCCAGCGACGATAACTACGGACCAAGGTACACAATTCGAAGCAAAATTATTCACA